>JAVQKD010224274.1:0-10647 GCA_036025635.1 Philypnodon grandiceps
ACCATTCACCACAGAACTAGAAAATCCCAAATTTGAGTCCAAGTCTGGGCCCTACACATTTACTAATTCTTTGGACAAGGCTGGTGTGTCTTCATATCAATCTAGATTGTTTTTTTAGATGTATGCATTTAGAGCATTAGAAAAGGTGTGTCTAATAATGAGTAAGTGTTTATTGAACTACTGGACTACATTACTATATTATGTACTGATATAGAATAGATGTGGCCGATGTCAGAAATAAAAGCAAATGTCAATATTTACATACCATGCTGGTTGAATATATACAGAATATACACATGGACTATAGCAGATGAGTTGGAAGACACAATGCTACTGTGGGTACTGAGTCCTCGGGTCAGGGTTTGGATACGATTGAGGCTGATACGATGGCGATGAGGACGAGCTGTGGGCGTCCTGGTCTGATGATGGGATGGACGGGAAAGTGAAGACTCCTGAGGGATGAGAGTAGGGCAGCCCGGGCCACTGACTGACAGACAGCTGAGTGGGCAGTGCTTGAAGCGGAGGAGAAACAGACATATGCTGATAGCAGCTATGAGGCACCGGCGAGGCGTGGTTCATCAGAGAAGAGCCTGGACTGTCAGGTAAAGGTAGAGGAAGACTGTAGCCATTTTGATCCACTGCTGCCCACACCTAATCAGAGCACACAGAAAGATAAAAAATCATAATATAATAATTAAGGTTAAGGATACCCCCTGAGACAACCAACCACATAATGAGACTGGAATTTTTGGCACCCCATCATGATACACCCCCAGTTTGTCTGCAATAACAATGAGGTGATTAAGCACTACACTAACATGGAGCACCCACAGTTATAACTGTATAAGTGTATATAACAGGAGAATATTCTATTCTATATTCTATTGTACTAACACGCTAACACTGATGCTGACATTTAAAACTTCTACACATTTTGGTGTGACATCTGAAATTATGTACATTGGAAGCACTGGTTTGCTGATGGCCGTGTGTTGGAGGAGCTTCATCCCAAATCCGCTGCCCACTGATGCTGAGAGCACTGGTTCCGGGACGATGTGTGACTATGAGCACCTCCTGAGCCCAGTCATCCATGAGGCGCTGCAGGTCTTCATACATGTAGTTTTCAGTCACACTGTATGAGCGAATCTTGTTGTTGCTGTTATTGGCCTGAGCTAAGCCTATAACCGGCTGATGAGGAGGAGGAGTGGAGCCACTAGAGGGCGGGGGGGGCTGACTAAAGGCCCCCGGTCCTGCTCCAGATCCTAGGACAGCACATACAAAAACAGAATATTAAACAATAAAAAATTTGCCAGTAAAAATGTAACTAGATTTATCAAACTACATACGGCTGCCACGGTCTTTACCCAGGCACAGTCTCTTTAGTGTTGACCCTGAAAAATAACAATATCTGTAAAATATACAACTAAGGTTGAGGACGCACTGCAAAGTACTGCTTGAGGCTGCCACCAAAATGCCAACAATGGACTGAACACAAAAATGCCATAAAACTGCAGGATCAGCTTGAATAAAAGGATGATTATTTAATTTAACAGTTGTCAGTAAATGTAGCCATGCAAAAGCTGAGTGCATCAGTGTTGTTACGTCACATGTTTACAGTGAATTATTTAAACCTTAGATCAAGGCCAAAGGGTCAATAAACAATGAGCCACAACTAGTGCACATTTGGACTATGTTCTGTCAGTTTCCATGACCATTTAAGGTTTGAATAAAATTGACTTTGTTTCCATGCAATAGCACACAAAATAATGTGAAGTGGTATAATGTGAAGGTAGACAAAAAGCCAAAAACAATCTATGCTGAATAATAGGAGATACAAACAGATAGATAAAGACACAGGCCCACTGAGAAATCTAGCTCGTGGCTTGCTGCTGGATTTATAAGTCACACTCTCAGTCGGTTGAGGGTAATTAGGCCAGCCTATAGAAGGATTTAATCAAAGATGCAAAGATAATGTCTTAAATTCATGATTACAGTTTTTAACTAGAGGCACTATTTTGCTTAGGTACTGCAGTGTTGCAGTCACCTTGTGCAGGTGGAGCTGGAGTGCTGCTGCCGTCTCCTTGGAGACCAGTGTAGATGTTGTCAGAGGAGAAAGAACCCTTGAGAGAACACGGCTGAGTTTGTACTGGCTCTGAGGCAGAGGTTGGCAAGTGGCTGGTGCAGGAGCGAGGTCGACCTTGGCATGGGAAAGAGCCTTTGGCCGGAGACCCATTTAAGCTCACTACTGTTTCGCATGCAGCAGCACTTGATGTAGCTGCTAGAAATAGTAACACAGTCTTTACAAAGTTAGGATGATCAAATTTACATGTTGGAAAAATAAATGCCACTTACAGGGTTTGCTAGACTCAGTTGTCCTGGTAGTGACATTTTTGAACTGCTGAACCAAAGGGCTTAGAAGTTTGCCAGCCTTAAGCCTGTGTTTGGTGGATCTCTTCCTGCGGCCTGCAGGTGGCGCAGTGTGAGCAAGCCCTAGGCCAGGGGGAGGGACTTTACCAAGTCTTTGATACAGCAGCTCCACCTCCCCTCTCTGATGGACCTGCAACTCTGATATTTCCTTCAGATGTCTATGGATGGAGAGAAAGTAATGGGGTGGTTACAAGGTAATACAATTATAACTAATATTTAAACAGGAAAATATTTTTAAATAACAATGTACTTCTCCCTGAGTCTCTGTAACTCCCTCTTTATGTCAGAGTCCTCCATCTCAGAGTCGTTATCACTGCTCCCATAAGCGGACCCATGCACTTCTCCATGTCGAGCCGGAGAGTCTGAGCTCTGGACACTACTGCTGCGGCCTGAGCGGCGCAGAAAGGCCACGGCCCGCTTCATAAGCTCACTCCCTCTTCTCTCAGAACGGGTGTGTTGGGATGGGGTGGAAGAGGGCAGCTTCATCGGGCTACTCTCTGCCCCAGAGTCAGAAGACATAAAGCGAGCATGAACTGTAACATCCACCGGAACAGAGCTGGAGGCCCGGGGCAGAGACACACGCTTGGCCGGTTGGGGCGGAGTGTCCAGGTAGAAATCAGGTGGAGCAGAGTATCGGCTACAGCGTGTCCTCTGAGTGATCTCGTCCTCTGTGCTCACTACAGAGAAGCGGCCGATAGTGGTGGAAGGTGCCAAGATTTCTGCTTGACCAGTGTCTACTATGTAACCCACAGGCTGAGCTGGAGATACCACACTGCTCCAACTTCTCTGTTTTACATCACGTCTGTTAGCCACTTCAGGTGGAACTGAAATGATCTTCAAAAACAAGGAACACAGTAGTTTGTCATTCATGACAAGACTCTAGGTACTTCTGTATGTAGAAAACAAACATGCACTTGTACATTTGTATAATATACCTTAAACCGTCCTCTTGTCCCAGAGCAGGAGGCAGAATGAGGAACATGTCTTCTCGACAGTGAAGCTGCAGTATGGTTATTGAAGAAAAGAATATTGAATTCACAGTAATATTAGACAGAACTAATGTATTGATTGATGAGTGAACATACCACACACAGCTGAGTCACTGAGCGTGCTCAAACTATCAATTCTCTCTGGAATCTGAGGCTATGAGAGACAACATCAAGGCTGTATTATCTTCAAATGATCAGTAGTTTTAGCATAACTTTTTATATTTGATTTTATTTTAATTTTATTATAGCCCTAAATGGACTTACCAGCTGTTCCCCAGCCCGGTAGCGGCCTTCCCCTATGGGGCCAGGGGTGCTGTTTCCTGAGGCACTGTCTGGCCCTGGAGGTGACTGGATATACTCTGTCCCAGATCCTGGAGTCTCAGCAGTGCTGCCTGATGGATACATTGGAGCATACTCCTGATACAAGAGGTTTCTCAGCTTCTCATCCAGGGTTTTTATGGTGCTATCCACAAACCCTCCACGTCCAAGCCTTCCTTCTGCGTCTGACTCGGACGGCCCTGCACCGTGGGAGGCCGCTGGGCTCTGGGGCAAAGATGACACTTTTGTCACATTGGAGAAAGGCTGGTGCAGCACCACAGGCTGCTGAGGCCGGTCACGTGCAGCAGATGTGAAAGACACAGACAGTGGCTCTTTGGGTAGACTTGGCTCATGCAGCGGGAGAGGGGTGAGAGGGGAGCCTGTCTTTGAGTTCACATCCAGAGACATAGGAATGACCAGGGGGCAACAGGGCAGCTCTTCAGCAATCACCACAGGGCATGTTAGATCTGCTAAGGGCTGGATGTTGTTGATGGGGGACATGGAGTCCACAGGAGAAACCTGGGCTTCCTCCAAAGGAGGAGGTCTGTGCGGAGCAGAGGAGGGCATGACTGTGGCCTTGAGTGAGGCCACAGCAGGCAGCCCTGAGCTGCCACCTGGCTCCACTGATGTCATAGACTGGAGAGTGGGCGGGGCCGACACCGGAGGAGACAGAGAGGCTAAGAGCAGTGGGTCTGTGTTGGACATTATCGGAGGACTGCAAAATCCATAGACATCATACGGAAATCCTCCACTTCCACCAGACATTGTGGAAGATGAGCCGTCCTCTGCAAAGTAAAACAACTATTAACAACTATTATTAAGAGTTTTGTTGCTCATGCATGCAGGTTTTTATGCTGTGTACTAACAAAGTCTGTTTGCCCACAGCAGTAAATGCCATTACTTGACTACCATTAGATAGTGACTTTATTTGACAAAGGAGATGGGATTGAACTGGGTAAGTGTAAGTGTAGACAGTCACCTCTGAGAGTGGAAGGTCGTGTTGCTCCACAGTCGGCGGTCTGAGCTGGGATAGAACTCCCAGGTGACTGTGCAGTGGGAGCATTAGATGTCTCCTGTCTGGGGCTCTCCTCTACAGGGCAGATTATGAACCATCTTTTTCCTGTATGGAGAACTGCAATTATAGAGACAAACCAATTATAAAATCTTTAAATAACATTTAGTTTTATTGTATTAATGTTTTATTACCATTTTGTTGATAAATAGGCTGTGGAGCACCAGCCTGTTGACTCTACAGGGAAAAAACATATAAATATAATATAGTAAAGACGACATGAGAGTTTTTATCACTTACATCTCCCATCTGACCCTCTGAGACCTGTCCGTGCTGTGGACTACAACTCAGCACCGTCACTTTCTCTCCCTCTGTGTCCTCGTTCAGCATATCTTCAGCTTTATCCACAATGTCCTTGAGCTGGTCAATAAAGATCTCCTTCTCCATAAGGAGGATAAATCCATTTTCCACCTGGAGACGAAATCACATCTACTTCAGACAAAAATAAAAATATCAGATGAAAAGAATAGATAAAAGAGAAAAAATACCATGTACGTGGCAATTTCTTCAGGAGCATCTCCATCCAGGTCAAATTTAAATGTCACCATTTTGTGGTTGTGAGTTTCTAGTTGACATTCAACCATTTTGTCACCAGTGTTGCAAACCTGTGGGTGTATAGGCACAAGTTATAACAGGACCATGGATTTAGAGAACCCAAGATAGGATACACAGTCACTGGGGCTCACATTGAGCATGCTCAGTTTAGGTTTGCTGCTCTTCTCTTGACGGGAACGTGTTCGAGCAGATTTGCGATGTTTTTTAAATTTTCCATCGATCTTTCCTCCACTGGCAAGACTATCATAACCATCACTGTATTCTTTGCCCGATGCAACATCGGAGTTGACACTGTACACACAAATGCAAAACATAGTATTTTAGTCTTAGTGATTTCTGCACATTCTTATACACTTATGACTTAGTTCAAATACACACACCTGTCAAGGGAATAGTTTGGTAATGACGTTGGCTTCTCTTTAAGTAGATCCTGTTGATAAGAACAATAGAAGAGGCCGTAGGAAATATTGTTGCAAAATGTCTCACCTTATCCTTCAATATCTGTCACAAATGTAAGTTTATTATATTACTGTAGATGTGTTATCATTTCTAAGTAATATGCTTTTGGGGAAAAAAATTGGCACAGAGACTGAGGTGTTATCCATACCTCTAAACAAGGATCCTGTTGGAGGGTGCTAGCTGCAGATGTAGTATCTAAGTTTTGCTGAGTTGGAGCCAGGTTGGCACACTCGGGCAGTGACACAGTACTGTGGATGCCAGCAGGCTGCAGAGCTGAGATCTGAGGAGAGGCTACACTTTGTGCCTGTGCCAACGCAGCAGCAGTGGGAGCCGACACTAAACCTGGGACTGATGGTTTTAATAATGCTTCTGAGTTCACAGATAAAGCTGTCTCTAGAGTAGGACTGGACAGTTTAGTTTGAGTTACAGTGACTTGGACAGATGCTGAAGTGTGTATGGACGTGGGGACTGCAGCTGGAGCCTCAGTCTGATTTAGAGCTAAGGCAGGAGCTTGTGATGGGACAGGGCTATCTACCGAAACAGTCTTTGAGTCAGGGACTATTTTTTGAGCAGCTGCAGTAGTTTCTCTCTCTTCTTCTCCACTTCTCAAGAGTGTTGTCTGAGCAAGTGAACTGGCGGTGTGAACAGGAGGAGCAATCACGTGAACCTAAAGAAAGAGTAGCACATTATTCATCTGGTAATTTAGGTACTGTCAATAAAGCAATCACCAACCGCATGCCCTGCATGCACTAATGTGAAAATTAGACCATCCACTGCCTCAGTAATGACCCAACATTTACTGAGAACTGAGTCAATATTCACCTGGACAGGATGCCCAGCCAGGAGCTGCTCAAGGTGGGGAGCAGAGTATGGGGAGGGCTGAACCTGGGAGAAAGGTAAGAAGTGAGGGGGATGGGAGCCACTGGGGCTTGATCCGGAAGGGTAGTTCTGCTGTGGAGACACAGCAGGTAGCATGGTGGTGACCAGCAGTGGACTAGTCAGTGTCATAGAAGATACATGCAGAGGAGTGAGAGGGGTGAGTGTGGACATGGAGGGAGATATAGGTGAGCTCAGAGGCAGAGTCAGATGAACTATGGGTGAACAAAAAGAGCTGGACATGACAGAACCACTGCTTTGGCTGATGGATGACAAAGAGGCTGGGGAGAATGGATGGGGGTTATGACCCCCACTATTTGTGCCTAGGTATGGTGAGGAAAACTGGGAAAGAAAAGGGAAAATAATACAAAATGAAAAAAAAACACACAAGTTGACAGAGACAACATTCATATAGGCCCTGAGTTACCCTTGAGACTAGTGTGATGAGGCATAGCACGCACCTGTGTACTGATCTGCAGGGGCAGGACAGGCACTGGCACTGACTGCGAATAGTTTGACATGTCAGGAGAAGAGTGGTCATCCGATACCAGCTAGGAAAGATAAGGAAGATAAAACATGTTTAGATTGTTGAGAATGTTTTATATAGTGGTTTTCTCAACATTCAAGACGCTTTACAATTACATTATTTAATCACTCCACAGTCACACCACGTGGTGTTACCACCTACTTGTGTAGCCACAGCTGCCCTGCACACTGATAGAAGTGTGGCTGCCAGTCTGTGCCTACAGTCCCTCCGACCACCAAACAACCAACCGCATTCATTCATAGGCAATGTGGGACACAATGACAGTTTAATCTCAGGCGGAAATTTGAACTGGCTATCCTCTGGTTGCAGGGCAAACGCCTACTTACTGCACCTATCTACTGCACCTATCCACTGCGCCTACCCACTGCACCTATCCACTGCGCCTACCCACTGCGCCTACCCACTGCGCCTACCCACTGCACCTATCCACTGCACCTATCCACTGCGCCACTGCAGCCCCGTATCCAATAATGTTGGACAAGGAACCTAGCTTCCTCTGATTGTGCCTAAATTTCCAAATTACTGAATTAGCTATTTACAATACTGTTATATTTGTCACTCTCACTCCACAGTGAAGATTACTGTACCTGCTCTGTGAGCTGTGTCTGTAGAGTGGGGGCTGCAGCAGTCAAGTTCTGTGTAGTTAGTTCATCCGGATGCAAAGGGGGCACTGGAGTTAAAACTGTCTAGAAAAACATACAGTACATGTAAAAAAAAGAAACTCTGATTGCAGCAAAAAGCATATATTAATTGCTGTAATTACAAGCGACTGTTGCTGTACTATTTATAAGAAACCTCTTCAAACTAGTGTGACTCCTGAAAACAACCACTACTATTATTTAAGCAGCTATAGACAAAACAGCTCACAGGCTAGTCTAGTGCTATGACAGACCATGTTCTCAAACCTACCGATGAAACTGAACTGCCTTCATTGTCAAGTGAAATCTCAGAAGTCTTGTTCAAATTTCTGGTAAAAAACAATGGACCATCCATGTCTTGACTTGTGTCACATGATACAATAGGATCCATTTGCCAGTATGGAGAACAGACTCGTAGGGTGGGGAAACTAGTCCTACGACCCACAATGTGATACAGACAGTGGTTGAGTAAATTAAGATCTCCACCTTCAAATACATGTGAATGAACATGTCCCAAAGACTGTCTTTCTTTAGTCCTGTGTTTGAGGAGGGACATGCAGGCCTTGCATTGATGACGTGGCTGTGGGCTCACGTGTAGTTCTGACAGCGGCTGTAAATTCAGAGGGCAAAGCTGAGGAGAATACAAATGGCTGGATGCTGACTCATGTTGAGAGTGGATATGGGAGGCTGTGTCAGGAGATAGTAAAGGGTGATTCTTAACAGCATTAGAAAGTATGGGGCTGTGAGCAGAAGTGTTTTTGTGAATTTTTGCGGGACACATTGCTAGGCTCAGGTTAACTTTCCTACAGTGCATCTGACAGTGCACCATCTCAACCAAAGAAGTACTTCCTCGTCTGGAAGAGCACCTAGTGCTTTCTCTAACATATGGATAACTCTGGTGTCGCTGAACAGAAGTGATTGAAGAAAAGAAAATAGTGTTAATATAAAAAATAAAATATATCAAATTAATTAATGATTACTTACCTCCTGGTGGAGGTTTGCTAAAGCTACATTATGTGGTTGACTTGTTTGTGGCTGTGGTGCTCCTGGGTGCACTTGTATTAAAGGTCCGATGTAGATGTCCTGATGCAGTTGAGTGTCATGTGCAGGTGGGCAGGACATCTGAGCTGTGGAAATGGGCTCAGGCAAAGACTGATAGGGTCCGTTCTGTTGTTCTTCATCTAATTGAAGGGTGTTCACTCCACTGTCGGCTGTAATAACCAAACAAAACATAATAACTCATAATGTTGTAACAGTGGATGGGGTACAGTGGATTGGGCACCGTGGATGGGGCACCGTGGATGGGGCACAGTGGATGATGCACTTTATTGAAATGCACAGGCAACGAGTGACAATTTATCCCAAAAGCTATTATACAGACACTGCAGAATGCACATTCTCAAATAACATGTTTAACAAGCTGTATTTGCTGTAAATATTGGCATATGTTTGTTTATGCAGTAGTGTGATTAATTCATGAAACAATCCCAAATTGTCAAAGGTCATGATGTTGATGTAGGCACGTACATGGGGCAGATGTGGTGGTGGGAACACTGCAGATCAGGGTCTGTGGGTCTGCCTCATGCCCCCCTTGGTCTGTGGCAAGTGTGGAGGGAGCAGCTCCAGGCACCTGCAGCAGGTTTGTCTGAGTCGTCTTCTTTACTGCAGTGTCTCCATTCACAGAAGTCACTCTCCGCTCTCTCCTCCATTTAATGAGAGCCACTCGGTCCCGGATGGACTTACCAACGGTCTTTACATCACTGTCCAAAAAGAAGCCTGAGTCCACCTACAAGAAACAAGTGTAAAAAAGAATCATAGCTGTTAACCCCCACAAACAACAAGAAGATCAGATTTCAATCAATGCAGTCACTGCTGACACTTTTCTTAGATCTGACCATTTCCTGTTTGATGGTCAAAGATAGCTCATGAAGAAAGCAAGAATGACTGTAAAAGGACACTGGAAAGGTATTACGTAAGACCTAATCAATGACAAAGCATCTGCAGCAACAGTATGTGCTATCTGCTGTTGAATGATCTTGTGCATGTATCTCAGTTTGTAAGAAATTGTATTTATGCATTTGTTTGACGACACTTCACAAAAAGGTTTTTGACAAACCCCCTTCAGGAAGATACTTATATATATATATATTTCAAACATTGTCAACATTTATTACATTTAAAATTAAATTCATCAAACTCAAACATTCATCTCCTAAGTCTTGATTTGGGGTGATGGTACCTGGAGCCCTTAGGCAGAAAATATCCTTGACAGTACGATGTTAATAACAATGCTGTTTATGAATAAGATACTGTATTTGCTTACCATTTCTTGGGCAACAACTTCAGGGTCCTCATTCACAAGGTCAAAAGTGAATTCGATGGCACCAGTCTCCTTGTATTTCCCCTTCAGCTTTTTGGGATCTTCAACCCAAAGCTTCAGTGCAATAGTTGTTTTTTTCCCATCATCCTCTTCATTTAGCTCCACCCTCACGCCTGTGTCCTCAGCAAAGAAAGCATGATTTAGTAGGTCCTTAATGGAGTACCTGCAGGGAGTAAAATACAAGTCAAAATGATACTCTGAGCCAGCAGAAGTGGGTAGAGTACTCAAGTAATAGTATTGTTACTTCATAGTATAACTTAAGTATTTAAAAATTTACTTCAGCATAATGTATTAGGTGCAAAAGCTCAAGTACTCAACTGTTTTAACAAAATATCTAATATTAGGCCCAATTAAATAGACAAATTGAAATTCTGATATAAAAAACA
>JAVQKD010225031.1:0-14922 GCA_036025635.1 Philypnodon grandiceps
ATTTTGAAAACACTTTTTTTTGTAATAAATAAATAAAAAAAAATAAACACATAAATAATATTTTGTGAGCAACAAATGTTTATAATAGAAGTCTGTGGAAAAGAGTTACTGTCTCATAAATGAGGAAATGACCACGGCCTTAAGTTTTATTGTGAGCCATCAGCAGGACGGTGGCGACAGTGACACCTGACACAGGTGTACATGCAGACAGGAAATGACTTTTAACACATTCCATTTTACAGTGTGTGGCCTTATCCACAATGTTTAAAACCTCAACATTTGGCAAAAATGTATTTTGTTCAGACAGCATGAGATTCCAATGCACAGGCCTAAATGAAAATGGTGTAACAAGAAATCCATTTATTATTCGTTAGACTCACTGACAGAAGAATAACTTTATGGGCAGGACTTCCCACCGATTAGCTAATAGTAGCTAGCAAAATGTTAAATCTGTAAAATAAACTAATGTTGTGCATTTGTAAAGAAAACTGATAAACATATGTAAAACTACTTATTAAAGTTTATTTGCTAATAGTCCTGATACTTAGTCAGCCTTCATGAATATATTTGTGAACGGTACACCAAGGATGGGTGAACACGGGTGTCGTGACAGATGTCCGGTTCTTAAGTAATCCAAGGAAGAGGAAATGGCCACTACAAGTCAATAGCCATAAAACTTCAAATACACAGTATCTGTCCATTTCAATTTGGTTCTGGGAAACCTAACTGCCCAAGCGTTTCAAGTGCTTTTTAGAAATGAATTCATGAACTGTGGAGCTTTTTAACGCAGACCTATTTCCCACTAAATAGAAAAATGAACACGTTCATTCATTCATTCATTACTTTTGAACCACACGTTTGCGCATGGCTCTCGATCTATTTTCACATAACCAATTGCCTATACCAGGGAAAGTCAGGAAACATACGATAATCAATGAAACATACATAACGACAAAAGCCCGTCCTCTGGCTCTCTGGATTAGACGTGATCCGCAAGGAGGCGCTGTGTGTCCATCACTGCACTGCACTGGACGAGCTCAACTAGAGAAGGACCGTGAGAGCTGAAGAGAAGGATTCTAAATGGAAACCTCCAGCCATAGTTTCAGTGCAGGGAATATTTCTTGCAACTTTGGAAAATAATACTCAAAGAAAAAAATATTCTCTATGTGATTCCTGTCTTACCGCAACTAAAAATGAATCATGTGTTTGAAACAGACTATACCAAACCTCACCAAAATGCCTTATAGCTAATGTCTTGATCAACGCCTCATATAAATATATTTCAACTGTTTTATTTTAAACCAAAGGCATGAGCATAAATGACAGTCAAGGTGGATGTTTTGCATAGCAGCTGCTGAGGCTAACCCCTCCTCCACATGCCCCCGCGCTCTCTCTCTCTTTCCTCCCCTTTAGTCGCTTCTTGCTGCGCCGCCGTGTGCTTCATTCCAACGCACCACACCGAGCGAGGCGGGCGGTTCTCCGGCAGCAAAGGAAGAGCCACACTTAGGACTCATTCGCTCAGGGAATAACCTCTATCCACACTAAAAACTATATTATCTGAACCACGCGTGGCTCGATTGTTGCGTTTCTGGAATAACTTGATATGGACTACATTATGGTCTTTACGCGACTGTCTCTGCGCCTGCTCTGACCACCAACTCTACGGATCTTTCTCACAGAGGTATTAGTGGGAATATTCTACTGGATGGTAACCACAGTCTGGACTACATCTGCGTGAAAGGGACTGGGAGCCCTCCATTTGACGAACATACAATTCAATGCTTTTAAACGGACACATTGGAGCGCAGTGAGAAAAGCTGAAGGGCTGGTTGTATTCACGCTGTCGGGTTATATTTTCACCTGGGACACTGACACCGAGGTGAATGGGGCTGGCGCTTGGAGCCTGACACAGTGGTGGGACACACCAGCGGGACTCGGGCAGGACTCGTGCGCTGTTTGGGGAAACGGATCATTTTAAGGATTGTATTCCCTTCTCTCGATGTCCTGGCTCTCTATACATGTCCGAGCGGCTCGCTTTATGACAATGGATTACTTTCTGCTTTTATGCAGCTTCTTGCTGCCCGCTGTGTCCGCTGTAGAAGGTAAGATACTTCTTTTTTCTTTACACACTATACACGAGCAACACATGAGACATGGCGCATATTAAACCCTCAATATCAATTAACAGACGCAATTCTGTATGCTATCGCTTTAGATTCAATAATTGCATTAAAAGCTTTACGCACCGAGGCGCGCTGTATATCTCAATACACAATGCGCGTCAAAACAAAGCTCATACATTTCAATTGGGCTTGTGTATTCCTTCCCACTGCTGACTACCACATCACCGTCTCTCTTACACTTAGGAGGAAATTAGTCCAACACTGTTCGGGACTCATCAGGGAGTCTCGACCCCAGCCCCTTACACGCACGAGCCCTTACGCTCCGGGTCGGCCTTGTGTATTTAGTCTTTGGACTGTGTGGCTGCTTTAACATGACAGACTGAAAAGTACGAGTTTATTCTCAACGACAGCATTATTGTTTCAATACAATTACTAATAAAATACGTTTAAACAAATGGACATCTACACATTTCACATAGAATTGGGCTATTATATGAATAATGCCCAATTTATTTAAATTGAACTACACACAACTTTAGTGAGATGCCGCTTGTACCTCGAGTCTGTTTTTGAAGTTGGCTGGTCACTGGTGAATTACTGACCGTGTATTTCTTCAGTATCAACTAATACGAGTGAGGGGGTAAGGGGGGCCTATGCTCTGTGTCTAGTCCAGGAGCGTGATGCCAATAGAAGTAGGACAATGTGCCACTGGCCCAGAACTCTTTTTCTTCTGTTTCCCCCAATCCTCTGTTTGTGCGAGTTGTGAGTATTATAGTTTTTAATAAAAGAAAGTTTTATTTTATGGAGGACATCATGTTAACTCCCAACATCAAACTCAGAGAAATTCAGTGAAACTCTTAGCCGTCCAAAATGGAGTCTGCGCTATGGGAAATGCCTCTTGTTCTTTCCCTTAATTAAAACAAAGCCATATGTTATATAGTTACATATCAATATTGTTTTCATATGTTTAGCAAAGTGGCGGTCAACTCAGTTCTCAACTTTTACTTGCCGACAGAGAAGAACTACCCTTTGCTTTGTCAAGTCCTAAATCAACAGTTTTCTCTCAGACCACGGTGGCTTCCTCTGTCCAGCCTGTATTGTGTAAAACTCACACCGGGTCTGGAAGTTAAAACTATATTTTATCAAACGTGTTCTTATCTTTGGATAACACCGTGACAATTGCAGTTTGGATCTTTTACCCACTTTCAGGACCACCTATATGTGGCCGCTTATAATGTACAGAGTGGGATTCATGTAGTTTTTCCATAACCAAGCTAAACTCTCGGCAAAATTTAGATTAAAATCGTTTTCTTCTTTTGGACGTGGGCTCTGGCCCCGTCAAGCCAGACAAACACATTCGGTGCGTAAATATGATGTGCAGAAACACTCGCATTTTTGTGTGACGTGTGTGCGCAGACCCGTCCTGCAGACTCGAGAATTCTAACTCTGGTCTGTCTGACGAAATGGAGGTACATTTAGGTACATTTTTTTTTTTAAACAAAACTATACAAAGCCTTGACCACGGCCTTTATTGTGCCTGATGTGTCCCGACCTGGTTTATAGATGGCACCGGGAAGAACTGTCTATAGTCACTGTTTTTGTATTTCATCTGTGTGTGACTAGACAAACTGCCTTTATGGAAACTTTGAAGACGCTTTGCCATGTCACAGTATATGTTTTTACTTCTGAATAATTTATGAACCACTCTGTGCACGGTTTTGGCCATGGCTGCATGAAACCCAGTGTATTTGCGAAACTACTGAACATATGCTTTATGTATTGTTTGACGTACCCCCAAGTGCTCATACAGTTATCAAGTATTTTTTTGTAATATGTTTGTATAGGGTAGATGTTGATTTTTCCTGATTTTGTATAGCCTACCTATTTTATAAACGTTTATATAGAGAGTTTAAATCCACAAAGGCACAATTTTCCCAGAGTGCTCAGAGGCCTTGAACTTGCAGCTGGTGGCGGTGGCAAGAGACAAATTGAGCCGATGACAGTGGCACGTAGCTGATCGGCAGTTAATGTAAACGAAGACTCCAAGATAAATAGAAAATACTTGATTAGCATAAACTCAGATGAATAAAGTCACGTGATGTTATGATTCTATATATTTTTTAAAAAAGTTTATTTGAAAGTTTTTTGGAGAGCTTTATCCGCTTGGGGTTTTGAGCGCAAATGAATTTCTCGGTCCGCTTTGGTACAGGTCTACAGCTAAAACTGATCGACTGTAAAACTGTATGTCTTAAACTGAGACCAATTGTTAGGGATTCCCAATGTACTCTACTGATCCCCTTTCTATTTATCTGTGAAGTTGTTCTCTGTGCCTGGGTTTCGCAGTTGGCAACTTGCTCATTAACACTAGACCGTTTGCCCGAGGAGTTTATTCTATTGATCTTAACGTTTTTTTTATCAATTAATAAAGTTAGATCCTGTATTGGCCTATATTCCTCTGACATAAAACGACCATGCGTCTGAACACGTTTAATTTAGCTGCATTTATTACATTGTTCATTTATTTATATGTAGGCTATGTGTATTCTATATCTCATACAAAAGTGAATGTGTAGCAAATGTTTGATATTTAATGTTATGAAGAATTATATAGCCTATAAGGACTGTCTTAGTGGTCTATTTCTATTATTCTCGGGGCCATGTGTCCATTTGGTCTGGGCAGCAGGCCTTCATGTGCCAGGCGTTATTTATGAGCTGAGCGCAGCAGCCTGTGTGGCCCGAGCCCTACTCTGCACTCACAATGGCGCCCTCACATAACAGTGCGTAAAAGTTAACTTCAGGAGCTCCTCTGCATAAATTCACGAGCAAATCACTGGGCAAATGTACTTAAGGTCACAATCGCAGTGACAAAAGACGCCATTAGTGATCCTATGGTGGCAATTACACTCAGCATTCAGAGAGGAAACCGGGCTAAAGAGACGCGCAATTTGCAATATAAAAGCAAGTCATTGTACAAATGGAAGTGGCTGATGTAGGCAAAACCACGCTGTGTTATTCATGGAGACTTTTACATATGAACTAATAATTAATTTAGTTTAGTTAGTTATTTAGTTTTTTCCCCCCATTTTTATACCATTGTAAAAATATGATAATGCACGTAATTCAGCATTTTTGTCCTGTCAGCAGTTTAAAAAGTAGACCAGTGATGTTAAAAAGAAACTCAAAAAATAGTAATAAAACGCCATAGAATTTTGACAATATTAATATATTTTCATCCTTAATATTCATTGTGTTTTTATTCATACGAGGCACAGTATTAACATTTTACATTTACAATTATATTTGATTGAAACATTTTGAATATGCCAACTGAAGCAAACCATTATTGATAAATAATAATTACTATTGAAAAAGCAAGTCCATTTTCTTGTGAGGACAGTTGAAGCTGTAAGTTATGTTATGAAATACATACAGCTAAATATTATTGTAACTACTATTAGATTTGTTATCAGGGCTGAATTTGTGTTGACCTCAAAATCTAGTCACTTGGTCATAGTGCCATGTTGAGCAGATGTACAGGGACTTCTGCTGCAGATTGCCATAGGGCGGTGAGGATGACGGGGCCAAGGATGACGACATGAGTGTTGGGTGGATGAACTGTGAGAGAGTGCAGTGTAGTGGAATTAGCTTTGAAAGTATATATGGAAAGACTTTTGAATCAGCGAGCCAGAGAACGGTTGACCGTCTTTACAGATGTACCATGCCTAAAGCATCTACTCTTAGTACACGATCCAAATGGTGGCACGGAATGATTCACAGACCTAGAACCTAGAACACGAGAGCAAGCAACGGCCATGTCAGTCCCACTACGCTCCATAG
This sequence comes from Philypnodon grandiceps, assembly GCA_036025635.1. Classification (NCBI taxonomy): domain Eukaryota; kingdom Metazoa; phylum Chordata; class Actinopteri; order Gobiiformes; family Eleotridae; genus Philypnodon; species Philypnodon grandiceps. Next base: position 5,961 of record JAVQKD010225031.1, read on the forward strand.
TGAAGCTATGTGACAATATGGCTGAACGAGTGGAGCTGAGCCAGTTGGTTTAGTAGTCTAGTAGATTAACCCACATTTTAAAGGGGCCTTAGTAACTAACACAATTTAGTGTTTATCAACATTGTGTATTCATTAAGACTTTACCCAATAATTCATCTGTACATTAGCCGGGCATTCTGAAAATTGTGAATATCCAAAGCAGTAGTTTAGCGTGTGTGCGTGGCATGTTTTATACACATTGGTCAGTGTGTGCACCGGGTGACTGTGGCGTCCAACAGAGGGGCCTTGTGAGATGGCAGGTCTGGGGCTCTCTCAGTGTGAGTGGGGCAGGAGGGAGAATGTGTCTGAGCCTGCCCTCTGCTGCTGTCTGTACCCAGCCGAGCAGAAAGAAGAGAGGCAGATATATAGTTCGAGGGCAAGAGGGACCTATTGGTGGTAAAACTACAGACCATTAATAAAGTCTCAAATGTTATTTTAAAGTGGCTCATTGCTCAATTGTTTATAACTAGTAAAGAAATGCAAACTTATATGTAAATTTAGTTACATGTGGTTTAATGATAAATCTATGAATCATGACAGAATCTTGTAAATATGTTGGGTGGGGACACTAAAGCCCAAACTTTTTCTTTTACTAACAATAGCTTTGTTAACACAATCAAGCTCCAGGGGATTATACTATTTCTACTGCTAATAAAAATAGAGAGATGCGGGAAGTGTACTGTATATTCAAAATGTCCGACTGTGACTTTCCACAGCTCATTGACAAGTATAAACATAAATAGGGCAGGTCATACATGGTCAGAAATATTCCATATTACTATAATGGTGTGTAATTAAATGGATTTGTATGTCTCTCACACTGAAAACAAGTGTGTACCTTTTGAATCTGTAAAGGGCTTCTTTATAAAAGCTAGAGATTGTTAAAACAGTGATCCTGCTGATGGGGCAGAAAGAGCCCTTTGATATCTTTCTTTTAGGAAATAGCCAGTTACAAGTGCTCAGTGATTGGATGCTTGTGTAAAACACTGTGCCTTCAGGGGGAAGACTGGCCGTATCACCTGGTTTTGAGCCGGAGCTACTCTTGTTAAAAATGAGAGAAGAGATGCGACCAAAAGGAAATCTTGAATCTTTATTGTTGAGCTAAATTTAAAAAAAAATATTGGTCCGCACAAAGGAATCTTTTTAAGACAAGAAATAAAACACATAAAACATGAGCCTACCCTCATCTTCACCTTCTTCCTCTTCACCTTCACCTTCATCTTCAAAGTCTATTTGTAACTATTTTTTTTTTAATTTAAATTCATTTTCACTTCAAAAGCTACAAGTATAAGTTTTTTTTAAATTTTTGTTTTTTTTTATATAATATTGCATTCAGTCATATAATCTTGATTATTTGAGTTTAGGTATGTGCCCAGTTAGCATGCAGTGAATCCATCCTATTTGGCAGGAGCTCCAATCACACACATTGACCTTTTGTTATGATATTTACACAATCCCCATGTTGCACACTGCAGATACCACCAGCTGTGTGGGGCACTGGTTTCACCTCGGAGTTAAAATGGCATCTCCATGACTTTAATGTCTAATTGAGTGCAATATTTAGAGCATGATGAAGCATGATCCAGGAAGTAGGTAAATTCGGAGACCATATGTGAACGTGTGACTTAGTATTCATGACTTACTAAACACCTGTCCTTTTGGGATAGGTGTGAACTTCGGAGAGAGGTGTGAGTGTTTTGACGGGAGGTTTCGGGGAAGCAGAATAAATGCCTGAATTGTCAACAGTTTTTATAATGGCCCTGTTATGCTAACTCACTATGCTTCTATCATTATATGCTGTTGAAAAAGAATCACCCTGATTTCTGTCAGATGCTTATCTTCATTAGTCATATCCTGAAATGAGCCTGTTCATTGTTTTACTTATTTCCCTACTCTGCTAGCTAGAGCCTTGTCTAAAAACACTGTCAAAGACTAATTGGAGCAAGTGGAATGAAAGTGCTGGACAATATATGCCGCTGACCCCCTCCCTCGGTGCCAAGTCAGGCCAGAAACTGCCTCCTTTCTCCCTTTTACGCCCTGTGGAAATTCCATTTTGACCTCTCAACTCTCTCCCCCACACACATGCTGAACACACATGAAGTTCGCTTAAACACATGCAGTCTGCACACTATGGCTGCATGATGTAAAAAAAAAAAAAAAAAAAACATTGCTTAAGCTTGATAACTAGTATTTTTGATATGACTGGCAATATTTTGGTACAACATGTGTGAATGTATGCAGAAACACATTTCTAATCTTTACTAGTCAAAACTGGGTATAACCTAAAGACCAAACCAAGACTGAAACAGGACCAAATCAAGGCTATACAGAGAAAAAGGCTAAATCAGATTTTATTTGGCCACAATATATAAAAACACAATTTTTTTATTTGGAGTTATTATTTTTGTTAAATAATCCTATGATACATTTAGTTTCTCAATGTGGATTTTGCAGACATATATAGCAGAAATGTGTAATTTTGATTTCCCATTTCCCAATGCAAACTAATACACCACCCTTTTCTCCTAAGGGGTCAAAGCCTGTGTGTGCACCCGCTTCTTTGCTAATGAATCAATCAGCTGGTTCCATTCAGTTGGCTGCTGTCAGACCTCATCGATCAATCGCTTTTCGCCGTGTCCCAACAGAGCGACGGGGGGCTTAGAGGCAGAGAGCATGAGCAGGGTCTTGAAACATCCAGACAGTTCAAAGACATTTCTTATCCACCCCAGAAATATTGCATGTAGCAGCAGTGTATGTGGGTGAATTGAAAGAGAAAAGATGGGAAGGATTAAAAAAAGATTAAGAAGCCAAGATGGAGGTTTCCTTTATGAGACAGGTGCATAAGACAGACCATGTGAAGTTTGGTATTGCAGAAAGAAGAGCGTTGATTGGGTGGACTTTAGCCAAGTGGAAGCTAATTCACTCCAAGGAATGCCATGATGCATCAACTGCCCAACTCTGTGGCTTGGTTTTAGGTGAGAGATGCACTTTTTGGGTCCAACTCTTGCTCTGTGCCGTTCCAACACCTACTGTGTCAAAGTCAAAGAGGAGATCAGTTTTCAAAGTACTATGAAGTTAGATGAAGTGTATGTCTTTTGTAGTTTTGTGTGATTTCTTCCTACTTGGTGTCTAAAAATGCTGAGCGAAGGAGCTATCCATTCGGGAGGGCAAGCCAAGGCCGCAATAAAGATTGGAAGATGAGTTTTATGATCATGCCTAATGGATTACAATTCAATATTTATTCTACTACTATTTTAAATCTGGGGGTTCAGAGGAAATTTAACCCCCCCGTGTATTGTATCATTCAGACTGCTGGCATAACCTGCTCTTTACAATAATAGGTCGGATTGAAGGATTTCCCTTTGGCAAACACGGGCTCCATTTATATGCTATTTACTCTCCCTTTCAGTCCCACCCTCAGAGTCTCCTTGGCCTTGTCGTTTAAGTCTATATGATCTTTCTAGCCTCACCTCTCAAAACACATTTGTTCATCATTCTGCACTTCTTCCCTGACCCCGGTTTATCATAGGTCTTAACTGTAGCATCATTTCCTTTGCCCTTTTTATCTAAAACCTCAACAGATGCTATTTACTGGTGAGAGCCTTTGTTCCACTTGATAACGTCTTGACAATCACGACTGCTGTTGATAGTGTAGTGTTTCACAGTGAAATAGAGCATCATTTTCATTTGCGTGAAATGCTTTTCCTCCTGAGTATACGCCACTTGGAAGTTATTATATAAAAGGCATGTATTATTTGTTCATCAAGTACACATCAACAAGTGCTTAGTGGTCAGAACTATATTTACAAAAACTGTTTTGAGAAAGAGATCAAAGTCAAGTAAGGAGGCGGCAACCCGATACACTTCTTTAGTTGGCAGAGGGAGTCTAAGTGCAAGAAACATGAGGTGTCAAGGTTTTAAATACCTGAGACACACACCCCTGAGTGTGAAAACAATTGGCAGATGCACAAAAGTGCGAGCAAGAACACATACTGGTGTCAGATAACCCTGGGCCAGATGGGACTGCGGCTGAGGCAACATGGAGAGGGTGTCTGTGGGGGGTTGCAATGTTTATGCCACTAATGTCACGAAGGGGAAACTAAGACCAATGCCTCCATGTGCCACATTTGGCCTCTGTAAATCTCTGGGGATGCTGAAACTAAAAGGATGGTGATGATTAGAGAATCAATTTGGCTCGCCATCAATCAATGCCACAGAGATGGACAGGATTGCTGCAGAGAGATCCCTTGGAATCAAGATTGGGGTCGAGCCTCTGGAGATTCACACCCTTTTTCCATCCTTTGTTAATTAAGCACCCAGGCTGCTCGTGCACTTACTTATTTATGAATCTTGGCTTTAACTGATACCAGAGAACACTTGGTCCCCCGCTAATTAGTCCACCTCTAATGGCCAAGCTTGGAGATAATCTATACAAATTCAACTCCAGACCACCGACTTCTGCACTGGTAGACTAGTCACGCCCACATGACCTTGATGTTATACAAACCGAATTGTATGGTGTTGCATTTCTGTGGCACTGGTTAAAGTGGGCCGCATGGAATAATGAGATAACACTTAAAAAATCAATTTCTGTTCGCGTCTGTCCCAGTAATTCCTCACCTGTTCATTAGGTCAAAAATAGAGTGATGTAGATGTGTTAGTACACTTAGTTAGGCTCTAGTAGTAAAGTGGGAAAGAGGGCCTTGTTTTTTTGCTGAGAAAAAGCAGCAGCGTTCAAATAGATAGATGTTTTCAACAAATATAATTTTTCCTATTATAAAATGTGAAATGCTTATCAGCTACATTAGAATATTACATAAAATCAGCTTTTTTAAAATTGTACGACTGGAAAAAAACAGACCTACATTTCTCATGACATAATTTTATAACTTCAGTCTGTTTCTTACTGTAACTACCAATTAATCAGCAAACACTCTGCCCCAAAAGACTTTTTTTCCCCTCCTTCTCTGATGAAGTCACTGTTCAGGGTCACAGCGCCCATCCCTGTGGCCTTGTGTGGTGTGGTTTCAATCCTATAAACACTGCTGGTCTCAGGTCAGATTTACTGTGCAGAAGCCCGGGGGATTCATTTGTATTCTGCCCACTTCAGCTGGTTCAGGGTCAGGGATGATGACTAATCAGGTCACAACTAATCCAGTGGCCACGGCCCAACTGACCCCACCTGCTCACTCCACACCACTGTGACTTATGGCTGAATAATAAAGGGGTCATACTGGGCCTTTTTTCTTTTGCTTTCTCACGGCAGAAAATGATTAGTGCATGTCCGTGTAAGGCCCTCTTTCCTCCTGCTGGTCAAACCCACTTCACTTTTAAGTTAATGCAAACACTAGAAAGCAGGAGCAAGGAACCATATTATTATAAAATAAGCTCTAAAAACTAGTGCAAAAAGGACCCTTTAAGAATCATGGGTATTTTTAGATTTCCCTTCACTTCTACATCTCTGGTTTGTGGAGTGAATGTGTGAATCTCACAGTTGTTACTTTCTCCAGATTTCATTGCCACAGGCAACAACAGATCCTTTTGCTAACGACTGGGTTTAGGCATAAACATTGGGATTGTTATTTTTTAACTAGCATAGCTGACTCCAAGCTATGTTGCGGGGATCTTAATAAAGGCAGGTGGCTGGTGAAACTTTGAGTCAGTTTAAAAAAGTTAAACATTGTTTTCTTCATGTTGTATGCATTCCCCTAAATTAATTTACCTTTACTTTAGTTACTGGGTCAATGTTATCACAAATCTGGCTGGGATGTTGTATGACCAGTGTATAATTTATAGACCTACTATTGACTTTCCATCGTCTGACCTTTTTAACCATTGACCCTTGAAAAGCTTAGCACACGATTGCTCTATTTGCTTTCAATCAGGCATTTTTTTGGTTCAAGCTTTTCTCTCTACTCACACAAAAAATGCTCCTCAAAATTGGGCCTCCCACCATTCAGGTTCCCGTCGTAGTCTGACCCCACGGTGTGAAATCTTTGGAGCCCACCTCAAAACACATGTAAACACGTCTGCCATTTGCTGGTGATAATTTGTCACCTCCTTTCTACTTGTGAAGTCCTGTTGAAATCTCCAGGTGGTGTCTCGCGTCTCAACACAGATGCTCAATTCTTTATATCTGATTCAATGTCTTAGAAGTAGAAAGGGTCTGTGCACATGTACCAGACGAACTCACTGTGTCAGGACATAAATCAATGGGTGCCCAGCGGCATTGTGGGTAAAGCTCCTGTATGTGTGTGTAGGTTGTGATGAAGCAGGGGGGTAATTGGTGACACCCCGCTCCCCCTAACTGCCAACATTAGTTACACATCAATGAAGAGTGAATTAAACATTAGCCAGGGTTTGGCCCATAGTCCATGAAGTACCACTGTTTTGTTTATCTCAAAGTCACTTTATTTTATCGGACAACCAATGTATTTATAAATGTATGGGGCACATTTCTGTATATTCTATAACTTCAATTTTAGTAATCAGAGACCTAACATAGAAGAACATTCCTTTTGATTTTCTTACGAGTCATTTGCTCATGTCTGGAACCTATGCCAGAAACCTTAGGCATTAGGTAGGGTATCCTCTTTTTATTGAGATATCATAATAATAAAAAGGTATATGTTTGTGTTTTTGTTTGCCAGCATGTAGTATTGTGTACATATTGTGTGAGGTGTGTGGCAGTGGTTGTGTATCTGTGTGTGCTGCTAACCGCTGTATGATTTATTCCTTCTGTCTCTGCTGTTGCTGTCTGGGGCCCGGTGTGTGTTATGCCAATGCACAGAGGTCTTTATGTAATTGAAGTGGGCCTCTGAAAACCCCTGCCATATGGACCTTAGCAGCCTTGGATGTCTGTCCATCCATCAATTTCTCTTAATTGCCCAGAGCCTGGACTTTGTACTGTGACTATCTGTCGGGTGGTTTCTCTATAGGTTAAATACATTAATATTTAATAAGGCAAGGGACAAAATGAGGTCCCTGTGGCTGTAGGATTGACCAGATAATTCAGAGCTGAAGTTAGGTAGGAGCTGCTAATGCTCACACTAATTGAGTTACCATGCAATCTCAAATGTTCTAGTAGTCACCAGAAAAAACATCAGTGTAATTTTTTTGGACTAAAATAGGTGTCAATGCAAACATTAACCACTAAATCTTGTCCACACTAAGTCGAAGTTTAGACCCCTGAGTACCACTAGAAACCCCCATTAGCAGGTCCCTGTACTGTAGTTTGAGAAACACATTATCTGAACACCTTAGAGTTAAATAACAAAGTGTTTGTCATTACACACAAGGTATATACAACAATATTGTGTAGATCAGAATATCAATGGTTAGCAATTTGTAGCTGGCATTGAAGTGTCTGCAGTCTGAAATCCAACCTCATCTTGTAAATGTGTTAGGGACGTGCACATACTGGCACTGACAATGTCACAGTTTTATGGATGGCTATGTTCTCCTCTCTGTCTGCGCCTGCTGCCGCTTCATTACTTTTGCTTTTAGCTGCTAAAGAGGCGAAGTCCATTTGCACAGAGGAGGTCTAACAAGTCAACTTATTACAGCAGCCAAGTGAGAGATTAATTAACTTGGTGGCGATTAAGGATGCAGGTCCGCTGAGATTTGTGTTGCCGAGTATGGAGGGGAGGGACAACTGTATTATAATAGTGAATTGCTGAAGACCATTGTTAAACATACACTCTCTGCCCACGTTATTAGACATACATGTACGTACTCAAAGTAACAGAAGTCACAAAAATTGATGCCAGAAGTAAACCATCTGAAAAAAGCATATGCATTGGACACCTAATAAATTGGCCACCGAGTGTATTATGTGTATTATATAGTGCTCACCTTTCCGTGCATAAATAGCGGTAATCCAAAGCTAGCCAGTGTATAAACCGCCAGGAACAGGAGTGGTCACTGAACAATTGGTCCCTTTTATGTCATTTCAGAAATAACAGGCAAGCTACGTTACCAAGTAATCTGTCCATCTTACAGTATATTCGATCTAATGACAGCTGGTATGCAAGCCCTTTGTCCACATCCTTTTATCAATGTCATTTACAAAGTCTCAAGTTGCTTTTTTAATTGTTTTCCAAAATGCGCCACTCCTCGCATCTTTCCGTGTTGCCTTACAAAGACGGACATATTTGCTTTAATGCTATCCCTGTGTGATTTGTGTGGCGGTTAACGATTGGGAGTGCCAAGAGCTCTGACCTGGTTACATTCCTGACTCAGAAGAAGTGCCCTATAGGTCTTTTGTTCTTTCTGCCTTTGACCAGAACGGCTAATGACGGGGCAAGCAGGTAAAGACTAACAAAGATGATTTGAAGCGTTGGACTGCCCTGTGGGGTTTTCATGTCACCTGGTTGTTCTTATTCTTTAAACAAAGGGGAGGGGTGTAGGGTAGAACATAATTACTCTTCTATTAACAATTCCCCATACGCTTTCGCTCTCATCGTCCTCACAAGTAAAGGAGTACATACCTGGAAAATTAACATGGCTGCCGGTGGTAATTGACTTCATAATTAGCCTGCAACATCTTCATAAATCATTTGAGTCAGGGATCTGTGATTAAAATATAACTAAAGTATACACTTAGTGGCCACTTTATTAGCTAGACTCTGTACCTGCTTCATATTTTGTCATCTTGTGCATCCAGAGGGCGGTCTTCTGGAGTGCCCCAGATAATGTTCCTTTTCTATTATCTCAAACCAGACCTCTGGCATCAACAAGGCATTTTCCCCCAAGGAACTGACACTCACATAATGTCATGTTCAAAGTTTGGGCAGGTTTGTGTATAAGTGATTATCTATTTGCGCTCACAGTCTACCTAATAAAGTGACCAGTGAGTGTTTGTAACCAGTATTGTGCATTACTAGAGGCACACACTATAGAAGGCAATATAAAAAGCCTATAC
>JAVQKD010225571.1:0-10197 GCA_036025635.1 Philypnodon grandiceps
TCTCATTCTTCATTCTTAGAGATACTACTACTTAATATCAAGTGTAAGTTCAAATTTCTCAAAAAAGTCTGAAGCTGATCATGTTCATGTTTTGTTCTTAAATTCGTCCTCTACATGTAACCCATCCTTCTATGCTCCCGGGGCGACCTGTCAGGAGCAGTGCCCAGTTTGGACCAATATCCAAATCTTGAACCAGAAAGATGAGTTGTTGTTTTTTCTCCTTCCATTTTGTGCACGCTCTGGCAGCCTCTACATTCTCCTTAGATTACTTTTCTGCTCACGTGTAGACACACACAGAATCAAGCTTTCACCCGTGCCTAGAGGAATGCAAACAGAGCCATACCTTTTTCTGCTATTGGCGCCTGATTCAAACTCTGGCACAGGTCCAGGCGGGAGGGAGTGTTTACTATCACGAGTTTATTGCACGTGGACTTTTCACTATCCCCTCCCTTCCTCCTACTCCTCCTCTTGCCCTGGGCTGCTGCTCAACCACCACCACCCCCAAAAAGAAGAATGCACGTGACCTTATTGGGTTGGATTGTCCCAGGCCACTCCCAGAGCTCAGCGGAGGGAGAATTTGAAAAAACAGGAACTGGTTTGAGAGTGTGGGAAAGCCAAAGCACAAAGACTAAACCAAACAAAAAGCTTTTTATGGATCACGGAGGAAGCTACAGTTTGCCTTGAGTGCTGCACAGTGTCTATTTACTAGCTGTTAAAAATGTAGACTTGCCTGATTTAATACAAACATAATTACTGTTACTAGTCCAGCATACCAGAAGTCATGAAAAAATGAGACTCCGAGACTCTCTGTGGGTTGTAATATGAGGTTTTTTTTGCTCAGATGGATAGATTTTAGTTCTTGATAAATGAAGGATGTATCGATCAGGAATAATGTGAAGGGGCTGGTGTTTCATTTAAAAAGTATTAATTTAGACACTGGTGGTGGCTTGAGATGACCAGGCCAAGAGAGAAGGAGAGGCCGGTGAGAGGTGATGGGATGACGCAGATGAGCAGTTCAGGTGGTGATGGGGCAGAGGAGGGACACAGCAGGAGCTGGGTGGCCGAAGATGTGGTTAATTGGGTGGTTTAAAAGTCTGAGCAGGAATAGGCTGAGGTAGAGGTGCGGCTGGTGGAGAGCTGGTGGAGAGCAGGGAGGAGCTCCAGGTGAGAGGTAGATCAGTTGAAACAGCAGCTGCCAGTAATCTTCCAGTTGAATTTGCACATAAGCTTCATTTAATACAGGCTGCTAATCAGTAATAAATACACCTCTAGTGAACTGTGGGGAGATAACAGTTGATGAAATGAGATTATTGGGACCAAAAAAAAAAAGTTAGTTCATGTTAAATACTGTAGCTTATCATGTTTGTGCAATACACTGATTATTGGTATGGTAACGTACAGTATACAATCATTGGAGGTACCCTGTGAGTTCCCATAATCCACAAACAAAAAACAAACACACGATAGAGACAAAATTATCAACACGCATCAGATTTTATTCCACAGCTCTTGCTTGAGCTTATACCACAGATCAATTCAAACCAGCCCTTTATAATTATATTTAACATCAGCTTTATAACAAGAAGACATTGTTAGGATTTACCAGTTTTCAAAACAGAACAAAAAAGATTCTCTTCACACTCGTGCCGACCTGCAGCATTCATAATCCCACTGCAACGGTAACAGGTAGTTTGGTCTTGTCTGCTTTCAAACTCAAAGTTCTTCACATATTCAAGCTGTTGTGTCAAACCCTGTGCTTTTTTAAACAATATGGGGATTGAATTTTGCATTACTGAAAAGAGGAGGGGGGCATTTGAACAGACACAAATCTAAACACATCCATTAAAATATTATAAAAACGTTATATCAAAAAAAGCACCTCACCATTTTGAAGGCCATTTTATAAATTAAGTGCTTAAATAATGTGGGATATTCAGCGAGGACATGTTTCGACTGGGCGGTGCGTTCACATTGGGCAGTGATTTGTGCTTCACTCCTTAAAAAAAAAAAAAAAAAAACCAAAAAAAGTCCAAAGTGTTCAGCTCACCGACACGCAATCAATAATTCACTTCATTTTAATCTTAATTATTGCATAAATAACTAACTTTTTGCTATAGTTAAACCAGGATTGCTTCGATGTCTGCTGGTGTGAATTGCGGGTCCATCCAGGTGTGGGATAGCAGTGGGCAGTGTCAGTTTTTTTTGGGACAGGTTATTGATGAGGTAGGGTATGGGGGTGTTGCAGATAGGGGGCGCTCACAGTTTCTTGAGGCGGCTGTACATGTCTCTTTTGCTGCGCTCGCCGGCCCACGTGCGGCTCTTCAGGCGGAACTTCCTCAGGTCCTCCTTGAAGTCCTCGTGGTGCATGGGACGGTACGACTGGGGCTCGCATTGTGTCTGCAAAACATATATATATATCTTTTAAAATGGCTTCTTTTGCCAAAATTTAAGTTTAGTTTTAAGTAGGCTTGAAGTGAGTTGTTTTATATGATTATATGATGTGATCTCAAAAGCTGCCTCATCACGCTTTTTAAAAAGACATGTCATGCTAAGTGGTAATGTTGGTCTAGTTTATAAACAGAAAAAAGGGGGGTACATTCAGATTGTGGTTCACAAAAAGCTAGGCTAGGCAATTTGAGAATGTAAAATTGTATGTCCAAATTATTTAAGCGATGAACTGCATAGTCTAACCAAGTTGTTCCATAACACACAATCGGAAATTCTTCTGACCAAAATGCAACCAAATGCCATCCTCGCTGAAGTAGAAGATTTTTCTTTACCCTCTTGGTCTATACGTTTAGTAAAAATGAAGTGGCAACAAGACAAAGTAGTGACATTTGTAGGTTTGAGAACCGACCTGGAAGATGGGGTAGAAGTCCTTGTAACCGCCCTTGAGGATGTAGAGCTCAGGATAGTGGAGTTTGGGATACTCGTTCATCGCCCGGTCTCTCTCTCGGACAAAGCGGCACATCCTGGGGCCGCGCTCGGACGAGAACTCGCAGTGAAACACAATCACCACACGCTTGTCCTCGGAGCGCGGGACGATGGGGACTTTCATCAAGAAGTCCTCCACCTGGTCCTCCAGGTGCAGGTTCAGAGCGCCCTGAAAAAAACAAACAAGAAATAAAGTTTAGTCAAAACGATAACAGCTGAAAATCTTATCACATAAAATAAACAAAACTAATAATGCTCACCTTGATGTGTCCGCCCTCAAACTCATAAGGATAACGACAGTCGATGACAATGAGCTGCTCAACCAAACAATTGAACTGGCCATTGAGCGCTGCCACCATCTGAAACAGAAAAACTGTTTATTAGATTTATTTTACTTTGCAGATGTTTATATAGATACAAGCTTTACAAGATGATTATAGATTGACTTACCATGTCTGGAGTAATGTATTTGAGGTCTTGGTGTTTACCGTCCACTGTTGGGATCACAAAAGGCTGCAAAACAAAGACACTTAACATTAGACATGCCTGGCCAAGAGACTCGACGGTTCAAGCTGGGGCTTTACCTTGGTGAAGTCTCCGATAAGGTCTCCAGAGCCCTCCTCACCGTCGAGCAGCCTCTCGATGTCCGTCTGACAGAATGATTTTGATCTTTGTAGTACACAGCTCTGGAATAGGACATAAATCAATTACAAATGCTCAAATCAACACAATCCTAAAGAGCACTTTCCGTTTGGGAAATACAGTCCCGTCAGATTCCCCCAAAACATGTTTGTCTGTAATAGAGGTTGTTTGTTGCCTCCAAGAGAAACGAAGAGCTAGAGTTAAACAATAGCCTGAACCCATTGTTATAAGGACAATGGTGACCACCCACAAGTACTGTAGTCATTTCTGTCACCAATAAAGTCACCAAGAGGGCAAACAGGTGCAGAATACAGTGATAGGTCATGAAAGTAAACCAATTAAACCCTCTCTATCTAACCACAGGTATCATAATAACACTCACCGATCGTGGTGATTCAGGGTCCTGCTCCAGAGAGACCCGTGTTCCGGCCAGACTGCGCCGTCTCTTCACTCGGATCGGGCTGTTCTCGTCCCCGGGACAGTCAGGGCGCTTCACTGAGTGACGGGACACTGGACTGGGCATGGAGGGAGAGCGGAACAGGCTACGGGGGCGACACCGGATCACAGGCTGAAGGGGGTAAAGGCAAGTTAACCGACTGATGTTGATTTAGGACGCCAAGTAAAAGTGTAAGAGTCTTAAACAAATGCAATAAGAACTTACGGAGTCTTCTGCATTGTTCTCCCCAACTAGAGGCGCGGTGAGAAGGCTGGCCAATCCCATCGGCATCTCCGAGTCATTCTGAGAGCAAGTGTATTATTAGACACAGATCAAAATAGGAAATATTGATTATTACACATTTCATAAAATGAAGCACTGACCTCCATGTTGTCGTCCATAATGTCCAGAAAGCCATCATCTTCATCGTCATTGAGAGAGGAGCGCCTGAGGAATGTGGGGCTGGAGTCAAAGTTGGGCTGTGGGACGTGAGGAGGCGAAGAAAACTGCAAATAAATAAAGCACATAATTATATATAGGATTAACAAACGACATAAAACCTGTTCGTCGTGGTTTGAACGCTCACCATGAGTGCTGGGGCGGAGTTTGGTCGTCGTGCCAGTGTGTCTTTGCCCTGTCCGCCGGAGCGCACACGACACCGGGATACGGGCCGGGTGGGTTTCTTGAACTCAAAGCCCTCCTAATACAATACAAGAATTCATTTATTTTTACCTTTTTAATATCGTTTAATCGTGCAGTGATGATACTTTGTAAGAAAATTATATTATCGTAAAGCAAAAGCCACTGTTTGGCCAAATAATGCAATGTCTTCTCCATAGCAACAGAGTTCAAAGGTCACTTCCAAGGAAAAGTGAGGCGCTACTGACCGGCACATTCTCCTTGTTGCCGTGTTGGGACAGGGCTGTGGGGATCGGAGCCGGTTGTTGGCCAAATATACCATAGCGGTGCGAATCTGGCTCCTGCCTCTTTTGACAGGGGCTGAAACTTAGCAGCTGGACCTATGAAGAAAATCCAAAAATAAATAATTTTACAGCTCACTTTTAGCCAGTTACAAGTCAAAATTATAAATATATAAAAAGCCTGCTTACTGGTAGGGAGTTGATTCTGCGGATCGGCATCTTACTGCAATTGCAAAACAGACGAAGAGTCAATACAAATGAAAATGCAGGTAGTTTGTCAAATAGAAGTCGCCCCCAAGAGGCCAATTGCAATCCCAGTTACCACAAGTCAACTCTATGGTTAATGAATATTATTGACTGAAAACACACTTACTCGTTGACAATTTTGCTTGACTGCTTGATGGCCCGTTCAAATCTATACGAGAAAGAAAATAAAGAAATCAATATAATGGCATGTAGAACTATTGGTCAGCGTTTAATACAATACACAGTTAAAATAAACAGCTTAAGTATGGAAATGACTAAAGTTAATTCAGCCATTTCTAAGCTGCGCACATGCCACTATCCTTCTGTTAAAACAGTTATACACAGTGCCATGATATACAGTACTTGGGATAAAAGCTGCCAATTTACATGAGTGGACTGCTAACAAATGCTGTCCAGGCACAAAAAACTGCAGTTCTATTTAGGAAGTAATGAGGGAACGGTTGGAGTGGCATAACTATGAAAGCACAAGAGTCTAGAGTTGGACCTGGAGCTGGAGGGATGCCCACCTGTATGTTAAATAAGCACAGGCTTAAAGTGGATTGATGGGGGAAGGAGATGCAGCTAATCTACCATATGTCTGCTATAGCAAACCAAGCCAAACCCTGGCCCACAAGACTTCTTTTGTTTGCCAAAGGGGGGGGGGCGTGTGTCCCCATTCAGCGGTAGTGGGACAGTGCCGAGGGTGAGCGTGCTCCAAGGGGGTGCCACCGATTCAATAGACCAAACCAGGCCTTTAGAAATAACAGTGCATAGGAAGAGTGTGCCAGAGACCCAGGAAGGGGGTGGGCTATCATTAAACCTATTGAAGGCACAGCACGTCCTTAACAAAACCCTAAAAAAAAAAAAAAAAAGAGACCAAGCAACCAAACAGCTGTAGAAGAAAATGGGTGGGGGTGAATGAGGGCAGCTGTGGAGGAACAGGCAGGAGGACTCGCCCTAACGAAACGGTGGCCACCCAAGATACAACTTGGTATCAAGATGAGGGGCACAGAGGAGCGAGAGTGTGAAAGTGGAAGTTATTTAAGGTTAAGCGTCAGGGGTTAAACTGAACCGACTAAACTGAGACTAGGTCAACACTAAATTTCAAGTTGTGTACATTAAAAGCTTCAGTTGACAGTAAAAAAGATTCACTTTTCATACGAGCTACAGTTTGAAAGGTTTCAGAGCTGCTCGTGTTACAAATCAATGTGTATATGCCCCATTCTGGAGTCAGGCAGCATTTGGGATTGATTTGTATTTAGTAAAAAAAATAAATAAAAATAGACCAATTGGATTTTTGGAGCCAAAAGGAAAAAACATATTGGAGCCCATTTAGTTATACATGGCTTCTAGTAAACAGAACTTCTCTATAAGTAACCCTGTGCATGTATAGCATTTCACAAACTCACTCAAGAAAGTCAAGCTTAAGTTCTAATCTGTTTAAACGAACTGCCTGTTATTTCAAAACCAACGGCAAAGAAGACATTAATCCTTCAACTCATGATGCATGGCTCAGCTGGCACAAGATGGGGGTGTAGGGGGGGCAGGCAAGAGCAAGAGTGCAACTTACGAGTCCTCGATTTCAGCCGTATCCAGTGGGCTTGGGGGATCCATGCCAAGGCCTGGAGAGGGAAAAGTATCAATGTCAATACCAAATTATTGAACTAGTGGCTTTTTTAACTACTCATAGTCAAAGAATGGGGCTCATATATGTGGAATAGGGGGCCATAACTGCACATTAGGGCATACATCACACCAATTAGTCAAGACAAAAGCGTTCCCGGGACCTACCAGCGTCAGATGAGGTATCAGAGGCGAAGGAGGGAATTTTCTCGAGGGGTGGGTGCTTCTTTCTTTTGGGGGTGTCATTTTGGCTGCAAGCACAAACATCAAACTTAGCCACATTGAGCTAAATACAATACTACAAAGTCTATATGCAGATACAGTACACTTAAAGCAAGTTAATTTTGTAATACCTTCCGAGTCCGGCTAGGTTGTTCATGTCTAGAGCCAAATTGGTGACAGGAGACAGGACAGTGGCGGGTCCCGGGGAGAACAGCGTCCTGCAGTGCGAGGTCTTGGCGGCGAAGTCGGGCAACGACAGCGGGGACAGGCCGGGGATCCCTTCAGGCCTAGCCCTCAAAGCGTTGTTGACAGAAACGGGACTGTCGTAAATATCCATCGACTGCATCTTTTCAGGGTCCAGGGTGGATTAAAGCTGCAGGATAAATCGCCCTGTCGTTGATTTTGGTGTGAATTTGTGGTCAAAGAGTGCCAATTTTCTTTGCCAATTCACCGACGAGACACAACAAGCTAACCCGGAAGCTAACACGCAAACTAAAGTTTTAAGAATGCATTTTCAGAAAAAAAGCGAACTCCAAACTCCGGGTGGAACAGTCCTAGAGGTGAAATATGCCTCGACTTGCTCGGTATACTCTACTAATGCCACATAATTGTCTTTTTGAGAGCTGCAGCGAGGTACGGTCCTGTGACAGCCCTGGTGGTGTGAGAGAAGGAGCTGGAGGAGGTTGTATTTATGTTCAAAACTACAGCTCAGGAGCGGCAACCCCTCAGCCAATCAGCGGCCTCCGCACGTCCGGACGACCAATCAGAGGGCAGGACTGTTGTGCTCAGGCCGAAAGAGGATGTGACAAGATGGCTTTTGTTTCTTTTGTTCCATAATGTAGAATATAATCTTAATATATTGTGCACTTCTGTGACATCTGCCTTTATTATGAGTAGCCTAGTCTGCGCAAACCTTATTTTTATCACCCCAAAACAACGCAATGAAACAGAATCATTTCAAGTTTGCATTCATTTTTTGTATCTCAAGCTTTTATGTGCGGCCTGAGAAGCTTGCACAGAGTAGATGGTGAAATACAGTGAAATTATAGCTTTCTGACAACTGCATTGTGACCATGTGCTGCATTTTTTAACAGTCGGCCCACACAATATGACTAAGACCAAAGATATGACTGTGGTTAAATTCCTCTGAACCTCCTGGCTTTGTCAGGTCAGGTCATAGGCTCCTACTGATACTTGATGATTAATAAAGAATACAATAAAAAATACATGCTACCGTATATGAACTGATATGTTGTCATGACATTTGTAGGAAGGGAAGTCATATTTCTCCTCACACTTCCTAAACGGCTCCATAGTAGTTCCTAAGTCCCACCATGTTGGAATTTAGACTTCAATTAGACGATCGGATGCACGTCCAGTTCAACCAGACTGCGCAGACAACCAAGTTAGGAGAAATGGCTTGTCAATAGTTGCAATTGGGTCTAGTTACTTTTTACTTTCATAAGTCGATATTTCTGCTCTATGTTTTTGTTTGCTTGTTCGGTCCTAAAAGCAGCTTGAACATTCTATACTCTATATGGTAGGCCTTAGAGCAGGGGTCTCCAACCAGGAGCTCGTGGGCTACCGGTAGATCCCAACCAGCTTTCAAGTAGCTCTCCAAAGTGTTATAAGTCAAATTAGATCTCCTGGTAAACAGTTTTAGTTATTTTAATGCAAAAATAAGCTGTGGTAACCAACATATTATAAAACTATAGATACATTATGAAGGAAAACTAAATTAAAACTATGCATGGGGGAAATATGAGTAGCTCTAGGCCACGTTCAATTTGGAAAAGTAGCTTTAAAGGTTGGGGACCCCTGGCCTAGAGGCTGAACTGTTGGAGTTTTGTACATAGTTTATGAAGCATTCAGCAGTCTCTGTAGATCTGAGTGGGTGAGCCACCTCCGACTGTATAGATGCAGTCTTTGTTAAGGTCGATCGTGAATGTTAATGCCCTCTCCTGCCGAGATGCATAGGTCCGGCCGCACTCCCAAGACTCCACACCCCGCTCCTGACAAAAGGTTCTCACACACACACACACACACACACACACACACTCACACCTTTCTGATCCCACCAAACCTGCAGATATCCCCCGTCTTTAACATAACGTGCAATGCTAATGCTACGAGAACACAAGACATTGCATCTATAATGAGAAGCATGCATTCATCGCTAATACATCCAGCAATGAGTCACTGCAAGAAGGTTAATCATACAGTTTATATGTTCAGCTTGAGCTACTGTACTTTGAGCCTAAATTTGAATGATTGTTGATAATAATTTGAACTGTTGTGTTTATTATTGTGGCCCTGTGTGTGTTCCAGTGGCCCTTGTATGAATTATTAGTTTCTGTATTAGTTTGGATAAATCTAATGCGTTCTTATCTCACATGTGCTGTCAATTTGACCACCCACAAGGCCCAGAGTATACATTTATTTAGCATGAAGAACCGGGACAGAATCCAAACACTCAGGTACATTTTCCAAGTGAACATATAAAGTCAGATCTTCTCAGCTGGTCTGATTGTGACATTTACCTGATCACTACAACAACATCAGAATTCAAACTATAATGAACCTTCCAACAAGCCACTTTTTGGCTCAACTATTCAGTTTTATTATGTAAAAAACATTGAGGAATTACTAATTCTGTTTTCGTACTCATACGCTAATTCATGCAGTGCATTGTGGGTAAACCTGGTGCAACCTCGGTGTAAATACAGTGACAGCCGATTGGACGGTGAGCATTAGCATTTCACTCATCTGTAAATGAAAGTGCTTTAACATTGATGGAAGTTCAAACAGGCCATTAGCACAGGACTGACAGCTGTATGCACCAAGCGGCCAGACCCCAGTCACCATCACATCTACAGCCGAGACAGGCGTGAGGTGACAAAGATTGTTAGCACCAATTTACCTCCTGTCATTAAGGCGTCTACTAAACCTCATAGGACCATTGCCATCAAAGAGTTATAGACCAGTCATTTCTTGTCTCACATAGATCAAAGTCTAACCCATAAACGATGCAGTATCTAAGGTTTATGGTTTGTATGATAATGACACGTGCATGGAAGATAAATATTCACATCCATATCAACAGTTTACTTTCACTATGAGAGAGTTTTATGGTCACTATGTAGTTACTTATCATATTTGAGTACTTTTAGCACC
>JAVQKD010226312.1:0-11360 GCA_036025635.1 Philypnodon grandiceps
CAAAGTTATAAAAGGTGTCTAGTGGTCAAAGTGGAGAAAGCATATGTCAGGAAGGCTTTTGTTAAGGAGGATTTTAAGTAATACTTGTGGTGGAACAGTAGCAAGTGGTCGATCAGAAAGAATCATGCTTTTTCTGTCTGAAAAATATTTAGTCCTGGATTAGTTCTAGTTTATTCCTGATTTAGCATGTTCACAAACTGTATTATGACCATCCCATAGTTTTTCGAACATTGTGCAGCCCTGTTATTATAGACTATAGGACACCGGAAAACAATAACATTAGTGCTGATTCAGCTGCTTGAAAAAAGAGGCAGCATCGAGTTTGATATAAAAGAAGTTGAGAAGTTGGATATAAAATAAGTAAGATGGAACGAGAAGACAGGCAACAGTGGCACAGCGATCGAATGTTTACCATAGACAGGAAGAGAGATGTAGCTGTTTTAAAGGAGGAAGCGGCTGCATTGGACTGTGTTGACAAAGCACACACAATACTACATAGACACACAACAGAGGAAACCCAACACCGACATCACATTGTCTCAATGACCTGATGAAGGACAACAGACCTGCAGGGAAGAGGAGCAGTGCACATAATGTACTTGACTATAGCATATAAGATAACCCTGGCATAGTGCACTTAACAATAAAGCTCTGGAATATGAAATGTTGAATTTGATAATCATGATGAATATTCAAATAGATTAAGCAGAAATAGTTCTAGAAAAGTTAATATTGCCTCAAAAACCAAACTTGAGACCAATTAAATGTTTGTAATGCTGATATTGGGATATCGAGATAATTGATCATTTGCCATAATGATAATTGTGTCATATATTGTACAGCAATATATAATAATATAAGCATTCACCAGGACTAAACCAGAGGTAAACACAACAAGGTCCAAACCAAGGTTAAATCAAGACTAATCCAGAACTAAAACAAATCTAAACAGTTATTATTTAGGTCATCATACCAATCAAATAGACCTCAGATATTGCATTTGAAGATATTGTGGTGCATCACGTCAAAATGGTTGTTCGCGCCAACTCTGACCTCACCGAGTGCTTCACATGAGCCTTCGATTCCTGTCCAAATACAACTGATAGCTTTGCACACAGAGAGAACAGCACAGTATCAACCCGCCACCAAAAAACACAAGTGGAAGTAAAAGCTTTACCAGTTCTGACTAATGTTATTATGTAATGTATTGTTAAAGAGTAAACCCTAAAGCAAAATGAATACCCTTTAGGTTCAACGGTGACTACTGCAGTTGAATTTCCCTATTGGTCAAAAATATGTTGTGGTACATTACCATGTCACAGGCCCCTGCAAGCTCTGGTAGGCCCATGTCTCGTTTAAAGACACACCTGTAGTGAATCAGGAGTTTGATTTGAGAGCATGGCTCACACTCTCACCCCCAACCCTTCACCAGCCCCTCTGTCTCTACCAGGCACTGCCCATTTGTGAATCATTTTTCATATTTTTGTAATTTACTATGAATCTGACCCAGGTATTTAGTTCCACTTTAATCAATATCGCTTTGCTAGAGCGGGCTGTAGAACTACGATTTCATGTTTAGAAATTATTTTTTGACCACGTCTGCTGTTAGGTAACGGATTACTGAAGTCTGTCCCCCGCCTTAAGTGGGCTACACCCTAGACAATGGCCAGTTAGTTGCAGGGTTGACACATATACATACACACAACTTTCTGCTCTCACATTCATTCACAAGGGGCAATTTAGAGTCACAAATTCAAAATGCATAAATGTACATTGACGCAGAGACAATCCACAGTAACACAATGAGGACATGCAGGCCCCACCAAGAGAGATTGTACCCAGAACCTTAAAGTACTTGTGTTTTCTATATTAAGCTACTGCATGAGATTTAGCACAAGTCAAGTCTCCACATAAAACATACAGCATTTGCATATTAAGATTCTATTAGACTGTATTATGGAAATTGTAGGGTTTCTGGCTATAGCAGACCTTGTGACTTATGCTTGTATTAAGAGATGACCTAGGTGAACTCAATTGTACAAACACACAAATAAATTGGCATGCACACAGGGTAAATGATCTACTTCAGCAAAAACAAGAAGTTCTCAGGCCCAGCATTACAGATTAACCACTGGGACATGGGTGACATTTTTACTAACATTTTAGATTTTTGGGGGATTGCAAAATGACCGATACGCACCACAGGGTTGACCTCTAGTCCCCTTTAGCATGATACTGGTCCAATGAAAACTTTGCCCTTGGTTCTACTTCACGCCAACTCCAGGAAGTGCTAGTGACCGATCTCCCAAGGTCATACAACGGCGGCAAAGAGAGAAACCAGAGTGTGTTGGGAGGGAGGGGGAAATGAAAAGAGATGGAGGGCAGTTTTTTCAACTTTCACTGCAGCACTTAAGTGACCCAGTGGCTTTGGACTTTGTAGGGGGATACTAAATAAATAAAACAGCAAGCTCATAAGCTACGCACTATCAGCAACATCTACTTTTTAGGTGGACATCTTGCATAGGGTCTCCTTTTCTAGTCCTTACATTATTAGGTTAGGTTTCTTTATACTGTCATTCAAGATATCAGTGAGAAAAATTGTATATAGGACCAGCCCAGCGGCTTAAAAAAAAATAAAAGCTTATAAAGCTACGTACTAGCGGCAATGGTCACTTTTGAGGTCTACCTGCGGAGTAGGGTCCCCTTGAATACCAATACCCCATGCTAATGTCAAGTGTAAAAAACTGAGTTACCTAGGACTGGCAACTTAATAAATAAAACAACAAACACGCAAGATACGTGCTATCGACCATAGGCACTTTTGCTAGGTTAGGTAAGGTTTGTCATTCCACATGTAAGGTGTGAAAAGAAAAAAAACATGACCTAGTAAATAAATCTTAATGGTTAAAAAGTAGAAGTGCAAATGATACAGAAAAATAATAAACAAGTATTGCCATTTTACTCTCATCACCAACACAGAGAGAGAC
Organism: Philypnodon grandiceps; assembly: GCA_036025635.1. Lineage (NCBI taxonomy): Eukaryota > Metazoa > Chordata > Actinopteri > Gobiiformes > Eleotridae > Philypnodon > Philypnodon grandiceps. The sequence continues at coordinate 2,988 of JAVQKD010226312.1, forward strand.
AGACCGCAGAAGCCAATCTCACATTCCCATGACCTTCATCCAATGCTAGGCCGCGTCTCTGGCGTCAAAGGAGGAAGGGCTAAAGCTACCTGCATATAACAACACTCCCCCCTCGGGCTGCCCACACCGCCTTTAGTGACAGTGTACACATGTAGCTAGGCATGAGGGAGCGAATGAGTGAGGGAGGGGGCAAAGCAAGGGCAAAAGAGCCAGGAACACTAGTGCACTACAAAGCCAGCGGTAGTGGTCACCTTAGCGATAAGCTCAAAGACTTAGCAATGTCCGAGCTTTAACTTTGTGCTCCTGTGTGGTTAAATAAACAATATTGTGTAGGGCACCAAAGATATTCCAATAACATGGGGCCATGTGGATTTGGCCTTCAACTGTAGTTATTTTTAGTTTTGTTTTGTCAAGTCAAAGGCACCAATGGAAATATTCACTTTAAAGAAGGGCAAGCAAATATCATGGATACAAGAGACTAGGCACTCCCTCCAAAGATTCTTTCACAACATATTAGATCAAAACCTTCGCTTCCTCTTGCCCCTGGAGCTGACAGGCTGACAGTCCGTCCCATCTGGGTATCTGTCATTGCCGAGGGAGGGAGTAGAAAGCAAGAGTAGGGGTCCTTAGGTCAACGTTACCAGCTGGACCCTCCATCCCCAGGGACCCCTGACACCCAAGAAAATGGCTGGGTTTTTTGGCTAAAAGAAGGAGTGGAAGATAGAAAGGTGGCCCGTGCAGCTCTGCGTCACTGTCTGGCTTTGAAGGACGACCAAGGAAAGAGGTCCGAAATGATTGGAGGCAGCGTGTGGGACCCTAGGACATCAACACCAATGAGACAGCTAAAGATAGAAAAGTAATATAGATAGTTCAGAAAACTTTTAACAAAAAATATACAAGAAATACATGCGAAGAGGAATTTTTCAGCAATAAGTGAAAGTGAAGGGCAAACATTAATGCATAATCTCTCCAAAGACATAGCAGGACAGAAGCAGCAGCAGGAGGAGGAGGAGGAGGGGACCCTACCGCCGCTCTCATCATTGCATAGGCCATGGAGAAGGTTAACTATTTATCCGGAGTTGAACAATTTCGTCTCCATAAAGCTTAACTAACTTAACTCTGGTTTTCGGTCTTGACTTACCCCGTGTCCTTCATGGTGCGTGCCCTGTTGAAATGTAGTTCGTTGTTCCTGTTCAAGTCAAGTAGCGTCAGTTGAAAAAGAAAATAACTCTTGTCAATTCCTCCAGATCTTATCAAACAGACAAAAGGCACTCTGGCTGCACTGGACAGCTTAAAAAAAAAAACTCTCCCAACCCGGACACAAGTGAAGAGCAGCCCCCCTCCCCCCGCGCTTTCTCTTCTTTCACCACACACACGGACTGTCTCAAAGCACCCCTAAAAACATCCTTAAAACACCTCGGACTTGCTTTCGTCTCTTCAACTAACAGCTGACCTCTTCGTGTCATTGTTGTGGAGAACTTTTTTTTACCGCTCTCTACGGTCAGTGTGTGCCGTTTTTCCTGCTGTCTTTGAGTTGACCCCTAGCCAAACCGGCGCCAGCAAGAAGCGGCAATAAATAAGGAGAAAGCCAATACTACGCGGGCAAAGCAAATAGTATAGAAGCACTAACGACAAAATTCACTATAAAGCAGCCTCCTTCCCCTTTAACGTTCGACAGTAATCAATCTAGCTTGCTACACGATACTCAAACCCCGCCTTTAGAACCATAGCCCCTGCCTCGCTTTAGCACTTCTGGCCAATTGGAAGAGAAAGCTTGTGTTCGCCATTGGTTGCCGCACGCGTCAAACATCGCAACAGCGGCATTTGCGCACACCTCCTTTCTACGTCCAGCCCCCTCAGTACTGACAACCAACTTCCTGCTCTAAGTTACCTTGAGCTACAAGATAGGGGTCAGGGAAAAGAGAAGGGGAACAGCGGGTAGAGAGAAGAAAAGGGGGAAAAGACTAGATAAAGTTATGCAAAGCGCTTCGAGTAAGTGTTGCGTCGGCTTGCCTCTCCATAGTTTGTCCTCAAGCGGTGCACCGTTTCTTCTGCTGCTGGAGAGAGGAGAAAGCTTCCCCGGGATGCTATCTGACAACTGCTCCGCTTATTTACAATGTCAAACTAAATGTCTCCCTAAGGCCCGCCTCCTCTGTGCCGCTATTGGCCGAGAGCACCGCGATGTGTGCTCACCATTGGCTGCGCTGAGTGCCAGATTGGATGCCGCATGTTGCATCCACATGATTTAAAGTACAAAAGCATACTCGCAGTCTCATACGTGTGCGATCCCATACATGCGCAACCACACACCACGTACAGGTTTTGTCCTTGCCCACATCACTACTTTATCAAAAACAAACAAGTGGCCTCTAGACATACACCATTTAATAGAGGGCCAGTCTACATGGATGTCTATTGACTACTGACACAGAATTCATATTAGGTGCCTTTGATATATCTCTGCAAATTACTACATCATGGCACAAAGAATATGATTAAGAACCAGGCTCAAGAATGTGGAGAATCAGCTGATCCGAGATCAGTTGTAGATGAGAGGAGTGCATTTCATTTTTGTTCAGTTTGTAGAAAACAAGACTTGAGAGAAAGGTGAAAGTCTGTAAACAAAGACTGTGTTGTCTTGTCCATAAAAACGACACCCACAGCAACTTGCACAATTAAAACGTCAGCAATGTCATACAATGCCCTTCTTGTTAACCTACCCCTGGTTTAATGTGAACACACAACACAAAGTCACTTTGCTGCAGAACAAGTAAAGGTTGAAGCCGTTTCTTGTGTGCACTTTAAAGTGCTCTAACACAGTATGGGGAAGCTGAAGAAGATAAATATAGCTCATATGGTCATTGAATGATTGCTTATGCAAAAATGGTGTTATGACACAAACCCTGTGCTGCATATTACCGCAAGTACTGAAGAACACCCCAAGCTTATAAGCAGAGGAATAGAAAACCTGCCCCATCAATGAAAAACCCAGAGGGGGAGGGGAACCGGAAGGATGGAGAAGGACAGAGAGGAGAGTCATTACAGGATGGGAGGAAGACTCAAGAGAAACAAAGCTCAATGTTCCCTTTGCTATTTTTGAGAGGAGCGCGGGGACCTGAGCAGGGTGTGCAGTTGTCCAGTTAATGATTGGAGTAGCTCTGTACAAAGATTAAACAGTGTATGTGGCATCTGTTTTATCTTAAAGCTTTTTGAATGACACCTGGCAAGGTCACCACTGAGACCTTCTCACGTGCTGCCTGTAGCAGGGTATGCCTGTGCTCAGCGTCACTGTTTAGAGGTAAACACATACTAGGTCAACTTTGAGTTTGATAAACACAGCCACCTCAGGGTGCAAAGATAAGTGATGAATTCACACCTGGACAGTTTGAAGTTACTGGCAATTCATTTACAGATTCTCAAAGTAAAGCTGGATAACTTTTTTTTAAAAACTAGTATGGTAATCCAGAATTACCACACTAGGTCATACTTCAGTCAGTATATCAAATGTATACAGTGAGTTTACAAATAATTATTAACTTCAAAGGCTCATAATCTTGAAACACTGGCACTACCTAAATCAACCGTCCAAAGACATGTGCATCGTTTTGTGATTGTAGACTGGAAGTAAATGTAAACTAATGTGCTTAACTAATGTCTAACTGCTACTAGTCATATGCGCTCCTTTTTAACCGAGTCACGCTGTAATATCTGAGACAGTAGTATTTTGTGTCACACAAAGCAATACTGGTGGTCGCAACTGACTGCGACTAGAACTAACGAGTGACGTTAGCCTCTTGGAGAAGCACAATGGGACAATGACTGCTCAAATATAGCACTGCTGTTTTATCTGCAGCTGTTGTAATTACTACCAGTGGACAACACGTCCGCTTTCAAATGAAAGTTTGTAAAGCTTTCCAGCGCTAGGAAGAAGCCGTCTAACCAATAAAGACAACGTTTGGATCTGTCCTTCAGACCAATCAAACCTCGGACTTGATTCCACCAATCAAGGTTTTTAGGGCTAAGTTCGTTCTGAAACTGGCGCCATTCGGGGACCATTTGAAATCACCACTGCATTGGACAGTCATTAAAACTAGAGCCAACATGGCGGAAATAAAGCAGCAGTTTCCTGGCCGCCTGTGAGCCCTTCAGCGGGCCACCAATAAGCGCGGCTGAGAGCGGGGAGGGAAATGGCGCCTATGTTCATCTTCCAAAACAATCGTCTATTGGTCAAGAACAGCAAATGAAATGAAGCCAACTAATTGCCGGTACTTCCACCTAACACGAGTGTATTTCTTGAAAATATTTAACAGCCGAACAGTATTTAATTTATTACTTACTTTGTTTAAGGTGTTCGAAGAGAAGCCCGGTTCAGCGTATTATTTATTTTATTTAGCAGCAAGAAGAATCAAGATGGCGGAACTCGAACCGGAAAGAGCAGCACGTACGGACGTAATGACGTAGCATCAGGACGGCGATTTATTTTTCGAGCTCTTCATAGAGAAAAATAAATAAGACAATTCTGTATGCAAAGTGTGTACAAAACGTAATGAACATGAAGTCACTGCCCCCGGGAAGGGAACAGTTACTTCAAAGTTGTTTTGAAATTGGTTAAAAGTGCATCTAGTCAGTAACCTAAAACTGTACTGTGTGTGCATTGTATAAAACATGTTCCAAAGAACCTGTCATCTGATCTAAGGGAACATGAGATCCCACCTGAAGGCTATGGTTAAAATTAAGAATAGAAAAATCATACTAGTTCCCACAAGGTCTATGTTTTGAAGCAGACATGGTTTAACTTTGTTATATTTCATATATACTCTATTTTTACTTTTATAGTATTTATTTTATTGCTATAATGTCTAACTGAATAAAATTAAAACCACCAGTGTTGTGTACAGTTTATTAAGACAGTATCCTTACAGACGTCTCAAAATTGATGATAAAAACTAGCCTAATATTCAAGTGAATTTCATTGCATTCAATTATTAGGTCTGTTAAACATGACATAAATGAGTAATAGAAACCTATGTAAAATTAACACATTTCACAATCTCTGAAATACTGAAATGAATTTTTTTTTTACAGACGTATGGAATAAAAATGCAAAGTCTAAAAAGAAAGTTTCAAAACAACAAAATAAAACTGAACGTCTGAATTATTTTCTTGCAACAAGCTCAAGGAGGGTGGAGGTGATTTTATCTAAGTTTCTTGAGTACTGTGGGGGCCTCTGCATCCTTGACCCTCGTTCCATGGGGAGGCGAGATCTAGAAGACTGATAATCGTCAAAATCATCAGCAGACTGGTAGTCTCGGGACTGCAAAGGGTCTTGGAACTTTTCAGGGAAATGTGAAGGCTTGTTGAAAACAGGGGGGCGTGGTGGGGGTGGTTTGCTGATAGGCCACATTTTTGGCTCTGAAATAGAAATACAATTAAGACAGTTTTACCCAAAGTTTTTTAAGCAGCAAAAATTAATCTCATTATCCCACATGGTTGATAGTGCAAATACAGGTCCTACAATATGTGCCAATTATTGTAAAATGTATGCCAGCACTTTCATTTGCTTCAATTTGAGAATACTAATGTGTGGTAAAATACATAGTTCACCAATTTAAAAAAAACCTAGAGTAATTGGACAAATGAATGTGATCATAGTGAAATGCATGTCCGGTTGGCTTAAGATCAAAATATACGTTTATAACCCCCCAATTAAAACCGAACATAATTGTTTTAACTCAACTGTGGTTGTGTCTGAAGCCAATTGTCAAAATCGTGCAAGTGTAAACATATTTTTGGACGTAACTGTATATATTGTTTATGATTTACCTCTGAATGGATTCATGTTTGGATGTCTTGTTTCAGGAAATGGGGGACGCTGGTATTCCGGGTAGCCTTCATCCATTATAGGCTCGTGCTGCTCCAATTCACTTTGTCTCTGTTTGTTATAAGGATCTTCTGCTCTTCCCAAATCTGGATTTTCTCTGGGAATTCTGTCATAGTCTTTATGCCTATGTTGCTCTGTGTCCGGTCTGTTGTTGTACTCTTTGACAAAGACTGTGCGACCCTGGTTGGTTTGCTAAAATGCAACACAAGTCGGTTTAATTTTTTAATATCTTGTGTATATTCTATATTGCTCTCTTGTAACAGTTCAACGACATACCACCATCTTCTCCATTTTCCAGGCCTTAAATTCTATCAAGACGTTACAAAGTTTTTCTTTCAGGAAGTTGGCCTCCTCTTCATTCTCAATTTGAATGCTTGACTGTGAGAAAAAAAAAGCTAGTCAGGTTTACCAATCTATCCATCACTGATAAATGTGTGATTCTTTAATGTCCGCTTCTGTTACCAGCATCTCAAAGACATTCCCTGTGCCTTCTGACTGCTCGGACAGGGGCTCTCTTAGGAAGCGATCCTTCTGTTCAAGCCCCTAAAAAAAAAATTAAAAATGACTGATTTCCAACAAGCAGATGCAAACAATCGGAAAAGAGGAGGAAGTATAAATCTAGTACAATGAACTGCCTCCATTTCGTAATTTACAAAGAATATTTTTTGTGTGAATGTGAGTAAAAATGGATGTATCTATGTAAATATTATGCCTAGGAGTTTACTAATGTTGCATCATGTTCACTGGTTTTGAGGGTTGTTTATAAAAGAATTAGTTCTTTAAGACTGCCCTGCTCAGCTCAGTTGTGCTTCAACAATACCAAACGTCTTACTAAGTGGGGCTCAGCCTGTTGTGGTGGGTGATCATGGATTTCAGGTCTCATTGATGGAAACTTTGGCGGCCCGGGCTCATCAAACCTGTGTCAGTCAACATAGTAAAATACATAAAATATTATTCTGTAGTTTTTTTTTTCCAGAAATGAACAAACTCAATCACTCACGCCTCCTGTGCTGCTTGAACCTCCTCTACTGTGGCATCAGAAAAGCGACTCTTTCTTTTTCTTGTGAGTGGTTCCCCTCGGTCATTTCCGCCCTGAAGGAAGCGCATGAACGGATCTGGAATATCGGACATTTTCCTGCTCATGTCTCCTGACCTGGAGGGGCTAATTCTGCTCGGCCCCGCTGGCCCCTCTTCTCTGATGCCCGAGCCTAGTACATTATGACGATAATCTTTGATCATTCTGAAGATTTCTTGTGAGTTTTTTGGATCTAGGGGTGTTGAAAAGCCGCTCCGGCCAGCTTCCAATTCACCCTCTCTCCCGAATCTTACATCTCTATGTTGAGGAGGCTCGATGTCATGATGCCACTGTTTAGGTTCGTCTCCAAAACGTGGCGCAGGTGGCGGCAGATGAGCTTTGGCCATTTGTTCACGTTTCAGTTCTTCAGTGTAAAACTCCTTCAGCGGATCTTTTGGAAGTTGTGGTTTTCTGAAGTCGCCTGAAAATGGTCTCCTGTCTTCATCGTAAGACCCTGGGACATCACCGAACCCCTCTCTACTCTGATAATTGTAATCTTGGACCTTTCTGTAGTCTCGACGATCTCCAGCCCCCTTGTAACTCTGGCTTAACATTTCACTTTCCCCACGAGGTGGCCATTGTCCGTCGTAGCTAAAGCTATCGTCAAATGGATCACTTGAATAATCTGGATTATCTGAGAATTGCCTCCCAGGGCCTTGGGTTCTGAATTTTGATAAGGGTGGTCCCAAATCTTGTGTGAATCGTGAAGATTGTCCATTGTTTTGACCACCTAGAGAAGAAATGTTAAATACAGTTAAACGTGCAGATATAATATCAAGATTTATAACAATTTAATATGCTCGTCAGGGTTATTTGACTTTCGGGTGAAATTACAGAATGCTTTACTTAAATACCCCAATTTCACAATAAACCGTAATATCACTAATGCATACATGTTGTACAATGTTCAATTTAGCCAATATACAACCTTGGAATCTTGTAAAGGTATGCATTTTAGTCTTGAATGGTAAGGGCTGAAAAAAGGAAACCAACATAAAATCACAATTTAATCATACAATATGTATCAAACAATAATAATTATAGATTTGTCAAACCTTGGGCTTTCCTCGTCCAGATTGCCTTGCTGCGACCTCTGCTTTTGCCCGCAGAAGCTTTGCTGATAAGCTTTGGGTTCGTAATGCGTCCCAATTGGCCAAGTCAGGTCGCATCTTCTCCTACATGAACACATTATTTGAAATTTTATATGCTATGCATCACACTGGGGTTTTGCTGATTGTTTAGTACTTTACCAGGTATTTCTGCCTGTGTTTACGTCCAATGACATGACTGACAGTGTCTGGGAGATACGAATTCACCTTACAGAGAGTGCAGGTGTATTTGAGACCTGGTGTTTCTGAACTCTCATTGGGAATTTCATCAAGAAACTCCAAACCTTAAGACAGAAATAATTGAAGTG
>JAVQKD010226362.1:0-10627 GCA_036025635.1 Philypnodon grandiceps
TTATTTCATCCTAGTTTTTTCCCCTGTTTTTCCAATGCCTGATAGTCACCGACTGGTTAAACTCATTATACAGTTTGACTCTTGAGACTCGACTACATTTAACAGGTTTTTTTATGTCCACATGTGTCTGCGGCTCATCAGTGTTAGATCATGTGTTTATGATCTCACTGAAAGTTCAGGTCCAAAGGTGAAAGGACAATACTTTATTTACATTGGACTCAAAAGAGACACTGCCAGTAAAGGAGAGGTGGGTTTTACAGGCAAATCAGGTCATATTTACCCATATGTTAGACTTGTCTAGTGCTTGTTTAGTTCTTTGTTAATCATGAATAATTTCTATAATATAAAACATCAAATCAGACAAAAATCATCAAACATATCAGCAAAATGTAAGTGTATACGGAAAATAGACTAACCAGCAGTTAGGTCTGAAGCTCCTCTCCTCAGTCCTGGTCTTGACCTGGTCTTGACCAGGTGTGGTGGGGATCTGGTCTTGACCAGGTGTGGTGGGGATCTGGTCTTCACCAGGTGTGGTCTGGGCTTGGTGTAGACTAGTTTAATGAATTGTGAGAAACAGTGAGACCAAAGTCTGAAAACCACTGCTGAATTCACGTCTCAATTACAAATAGTTCTCCTCAAACATCACTGGTGTTATAGGTGGCACATCTAGAACTTATGAGGCGTTCACTGTCTGTGTGTGTGTCTTGGTTTATGGCAATGTTTGAAATGTTTATAGCAACCAAATCTACGTGGTAAAATTACTCGACATGCCCCTAAAATATCAAAATGATTAATACTGTCTTGGAAAGAACTCAAAATGAGCTGTAGGAAGAATTCAGGATGGTGGCAAAATGTTGCATGAAGGTCCCACAGGTTCATATCCCAGACTCTGTAAGGCTTTTCTCTGTGGAGTTGGCATGTTCTCCCTGTGTCCAAGTGGGGTTTCTCTGATTTCCCCCATCAACCTTTAAAGAAATGTAGGCAACAACTGACAAATCCTCCAGCTAGCATCGGTCGAGAATCCTTGCTCCAGCAGTACTGGGATTAATTTTGAACATAGATTGAGAAATTACATTTGTATACTAAATGGCCTCCAGTACAAGACTTTGTCCCAAACTGACCCTTACTGCAAAGCTGAGTTCATGTGAGGACACAGACCACAGACTGGACAGTGGTTTTTCACATTTGTTTGTGGAAGAGCATCACCTCAGTTCAGCATTAATCTTTGAGTTTTGATGATGATGAAGCTGGATTAAGATTAAAGACATTGCTTCATATCACTTCACCGTGACACATAAACCCAGCCAAACCAGATCTGATGGTGGCCACAAATAGATAGATTTATAACTGCACAGGTGCAATTGAAATATTTGGTAAGATTAGGTGGTAATATTATTAGCAGGGTCAAAAGGGGTTAACAAACACAATCTAATTAGTTTAAATAGATCCGAAAACCTATTGGAGAGTGCTTCACAATGCTGAGTTTGTCCAGACCAACAACTATAGGCTTCTCCCACTGATCCAAAGAGGCCCTTCTGTGTGGAGTTTGCCTGTTCTCCTTGTGTCTGCGTAGGTTTCCACCAGGTACTCCGGTTTGCCCTACCACTAAAAACATGTACAATAGGTTCCCCATTGGGGCCAGGACACCCCTGAAAGAGATTCTGAATCTCAGTGGGACTGTTCCTGGTTTGTGCCTATGCCATGATAGACGAATAGAAAGAGTGCCATTTTGGAAATCAGTTAGCTAAAAATAATGATCAAACGTATACTAGGTTACTGCATTTACCTTGTAACTTGTATGACACCTGTTTAGTTAACTCATTAAAAAGATTACTAGTGAAAATAGGGTGGTGCTGCCCTCTGATGGCGATTTAGGGCCTGTAAAACGTGGTCACTTTTTTAAACAATCTTGGAAGAATCTTATGTACCAGCCGGTGATTCCCAGGTTTGAACACAAAGTAACATGGTATTGTATTCAAGACCAGATGGAAAGAACTAAACTCGTATGTATGTATTCAGGCCAACCATATGACCAAGCAAAAGTACAAACCTTCACTTAGTTAATCACTTTTCACTTTCCAGTATATTATTTGGATATGTAAGAGTTCTGACAGCAGCACAAAAAGATGCCTATGTGATGTTTGAAATTTCACAAAAACTACAAAAATGAACAGCACTCCCTTTGATAAAGCTTTATTGACACATCCCCTGTAACAGAGGCCGAGGCAGAGGGCTCAATACACATTTACATAACATTATCTGCTCCCCCAAGTTTAAATAAATCAATCATTTTCAAGACACAAAAACAGCAAACACACACACAATGCTGAACTTAAGATAACATCGACAACATCATAACCGCGGTAAGAAGAATCAAATTTCCATATTTTCTTGATACTGTATTTTCTAAACATTGTTACATAGTCAGTCGTCTTTAAGGTGCACCATAAAATCTGCATGTTACATCAAAACTCCCGCACCGTACAATACTTTTTATTTTCATATATTTCTTTACATTTGATTGGGCAGAGTTTCCCTCCTTCTCTCAGTCTGATAACGCTGTAGTGGAGTCAGTTCATCAGTGGTTGGTTGGTTGGTTTGGCACACAATCGAAAAGCTGCTGCGAGTGGAGTTAATCTCAGAGATATAAGGCCAGGATCCACTCAGTGGGCATCTGTGGCACTTAGAGGACCTCTGTGGAGAAAAAAAGCTTGGTTGTCAAAATATATTTTCACTTTATTCACCTTTCGCCATTTTGCTTTAGTTTATGCAATACTAATGATCTATAATATAAAAATAGTCTATATCTCTATACAATGGCCTTATATTACCACAAATTTAATCTGTCTAATTGTTTCCATAGCAACCCTCTCTCTCATTAGCTCATTACCTGCGACAGGCTGTGGTTTGATGGGCCCAGTCTTCATGATGAAGGGCTCTCCAGACCCACTGCTGCTGTTGCTGTTGAGCCCCATGAGGTCGGCCAGGTCAGAGCTGGAGCTGAGGCCGTTCTGATGAGACGACGACTGGACTCCGTTCAACACTGGGCCCTGGGCGGCTCCCGGAGACTGGGCACTTACACCAGCTGAGAGGGAAAACAATTATTAAGGGACTATTTAAAACTTATTCCGGAAAAGCGGTTCCATGAATGTACACAATTAAGTTAAAGTAAAATGTATTTGGGTTTCAAACTGAAGCTATAATTACATTTGCTTAGTTCTGTTTCTTTTCCATTCACTTGTGGAGATGGCCTCACCTCCTTCTGTGAAAAAAAGTATATATTATAATGTAGTCTGGAATGTGATTTTGTCATTGGCTCAAAAGATATTGTTAAAAATGTATTGTTAAAATATTTGAACCAAACGGACCTTTTCTCCAGCATCACTCTTTCTCGTCCTCTTCATGATCTCCTCCAGACGCTGTAAGCACACATCACTTAACTATTCATTGTCAACTGAGCAAAACAATCTTGCCTCAATGTTCAACTTTTTTTCCCCATTTCATTATTTTTGGAGCAAAAATAGATTAAACTGTGAGTTTTATTCTAGTACCTTCTTCCTCTCAAGTCGCTCTTGTTCTTCTTTCTGGAAGTGCTTCTCTCTCTCCAAACGCTGTCGCTCGGCCTCTTCTTTGGCCTTAGCCTCTGCCTCCTCCTTCTGTCAATACAAAATAAAAATGTACAAACAAAGGCATTTACAATATTAATTTAAAAACTGTGTACAGAGGCAGCCCAGCAATGATACAAGCCATTGATCAATTTTGCTTAAACCTTTTTCTCCACCAGGGGGCAGTGTAAGCTCAGTTGGCCTACAGCCCTGAGGCCAGTGACGATTATATCAGAATAAGTCCATTACTTGGTTCACTGAGCATTTAGATTAACCAGGATTAAACAGACGTGTCATCTTCTCTCACAGAAAACACTCAAATTACCTCTGCCAAATAAACACTTTGCAGGGCTAACATTTAGAGACACACACACAAATAATTCACTCTCACATTTACTCACTATTTGACATTTACATTCACCAGTCCATCTATGCATGCATGTCTTTAGAGCCTACCACAGACCAGTGCCACAATGGTCAGTTTATTTGTTTGTAAAATCTGTCCAAGTTGATCTCTTCATAGTCACGCTACACTGGTTTTGGTCATAATTCGGTCTTGCGTTGTAAGATCTTTAACAAAAGATCAACATTTCAGACTTGCAGGAATGCAGGGGAATCCAAATGTTATTCCTGCCCTCTTATACTGGCTTATAACACACGGAATAATAGACTAAACTGAGAATAATGTGTAGCAGAAATGGAATGATAAACAGTGTAAAACATGAGCCTAATGGTGCGAGCTACTAAAAATACATTACTGTCGAAAATGTCCACTCCAGCCTGAAGCCGTCTGCCTGTGAAACAATAGCCCTACAGTGATGCAGAGACATGCTGCACACGGTCTCTGTTTAGCCCAGCATCAGACCACTACAGACCACTACAGACCAGCACAAGACTGTCACCATTCATTCACTACAATGGGGTCTCACAGCGGCTCTATGGAGGTCAGCAGCTGAGACAGACACAGGCATTTGGAGCAGGGACTATTATTTTGATCCTCACACATGACACAGACGGGACGTGACAGGCAGCAAACAGTGAGTCAGGCCGGATTGAGATATGAACATAGATGTGTTTGTTGCAGTCAATTTGGGACCATGTCAAAAGACCATGTCATACTCATAACAGCTTCAGAGTTATTATGATGGCTAAAGGAGTTGCTGTGGGGTGAATGAAGCTTCCTTTACCTCTCCCATATGTTTGTTGGAACTTAGAGTCCTGCAAGAATGAGTGCACCAGCCCAGTGTCCCCATGCCTGAAAGTCTTCAATAGGCTTTTACAGATTGGGGAGAGCTCATATCATAAAATTGAAAGATGCTAATCTGGTGCAGACATGACATTTCTGTGGTTGAAGTTACATTTGTTCCCCTTTCAATGCTAACTGTTGGTGTTTCTGGAGAACCAATTGTGCTAAAGTTCATCCATGATCAAAATAGATGGATATTAAGGACATGGATTGCTGTGTTGGTACATCTGCAAAAATCATGCAAAAATATAACTATAGAGCTTACTACTGTATCTATGGCACATTATCAGTGATCACACTAGAGTATTTACTGTCAGAGCAGAGCCTTTCATTTTCCATTAACCACATGAGTCCTGGATCCAGCAGCTTTAAGCCCATTTACCATCTGGGCGGATTATCAGGGTACAAGGGGGTAGTAAAGGGGGTATTTTAGAGGATTGGGGTGATGCATTTAACTCACAGACTGTACATCTCGGACAAATGTGAGAGGAAATATGTCCCAAACACAAGAGGGGGTTAAATGCATTATTCATTGTTTGAGATATGTAAAAATGCAGTTTCTTCCTTGGATCAGTAGTACCATGCAAGACTCCACCCAACCATCAACGACAATAAAGACTAAACTAACTATATGACTCTTTTTGGGGGCACGTTGCTGGTTCACCTGGTAAAGCACATACCATGTCCCGCTCTCCCATCTGTTTCAAATCAATCTACAGTTAAATAAAGACGAAAAAGGCTCCAAAATATAATACACTGTGATATACCAAGCACATTATCATAAAGTGCCCCAATGGTGGTTGTAACCCAAACCTCATGGCTGTAGAATATAATTAGTGATAATATTAGATTTTTTTTTCCTAACCACAATAAATGACTGACCTGTTTTTGGAGTCGTTCGTTCTCCTCTTGCTCGACCCGTGCCCTGTCCTGCGCCTCTCTCTCCTCCTCGAGGTCTCTGAGTTTTTGTTGCTCGGCCATGAACCGTGCCTCTTCTTCGCGACGCTTCCTCTCCTCTGCCTCACGAGCTGCAGCCTCCTCGCGCAAGAGCCTACCAAACAAATGAACATGAACAGGTGAGGCAAATCATTAAAGAAAGCTTTTTGTAGAGCAAGGTTTTATCTATTCTGTCTAGTCCAGTTGATGAGGAAGAACAGTCCTAACACCATCTGTGGAAAATTCTGGTCCATCCAAATGCCAAAGTCATTTAGCAGCTGCATGCTAAACATTTTATGGACAGAGCAGCTAAATATTCAAGCATGCACTAATGTTTGATATCTATTCACTGACAGCACACAGTTGTTGCCATTTGCCCCAAACTAGTTTATGCCTCTCAAAATTCCAAAGGTATAGTAGTAAATTGTGATCTTGAATTGTGTGTCATTAGGTCCTTGAGCCAGACACTTGACACACCATGGCTCTACATCACTGGGTCACTGTAAAAATGTATTAGTGTGCATGTGGTGGTGTCTTGAGTGTGATGGCCAGAGCGTCTGTTTATGTGGTATTGTGGCCAGATCTTTGTCAGTCTGCCCAGGGCCACTGTGGTCCTGTGGAGTGTCAATGAGGCATCAAGAGACTTAGTTTCTAACCTGTTTCTATGCTCTTGCTCCAGTCTCTCTTGCTCCTCCCTCTCTCTCTGCTCCCGGGCCTGTCTGCGTTTCTCGGCAAGGACTCGAGCCGCCTCCTCTGGGTCGTTGGTGCCCGCGGTCGGCCTGTTGGTGCTCCCCGGGGCTGGAGGTGGGGGAGTTTGGGCAGGCTTGGGCGTCTGGGGAGGTGCCTGAGGGGTGGAGGGAGTTGGAGATGGGGTAGGGCTGCTACGGGGCACTTCAGTGGGAGGGGTAACAGGGTCTGTGACAGAGACTGATGGGGTAGAAGGGGTAGTGGTGGGGGTAGAAGATGGGGCAGTAGATGGGGTAGTAGCTGGGGAAGTGGGGGTGGTGGAGGTCACTGGAGGACTGTGAGATGGAGGTGTCACTGGAACAGATGACACCACTATGGCTGGGACTTTAGCAGAGTCTAAAATAGAAAAAAGTTTGAGAAAAGTTAATTAATGGACTAAACTAAAGCTAGGATTAAACCAATGAATAAACAGTACTATATTTCACAGTACTGTAAATGGGATATTGATTTGATAGTATTATGCCTTACTAGGACTAATGTAGGACTAACCTACAACTTGTTCCTGAATAAATCCTGTCAAGCACATACATGTGGTATAATGCTGTGGTATTCAGGGTATGCAGTGGGGCCTATCTTCTGTGATTACAGGTTTGACTAGTGGACATTATAATTTTCACCCAAACAACGAGGTTAAAGCCCAGTTTATTTCTTTAAGATTTTATGAGGAACTCAATTTAGACTTTACTATTATAGAGATATACTTCTCTATAATGCTTGATACTGGTTGTAGGTACCATTTTTTGATCTTTCATGGCTGAAATGTTAAATGACAATAAATACAAAGCTAAACTAAAGTTTCCTGAATGCCTTGTGTAGTGTAACCCTAACCCTAACCCTAACCCTAACCCTAACACAGTAATAGGCCGCAAAACAAAAAATGTTAAAATAACACACTGCAGCAATAAGGATCTCAGCCAAAAAAACATCTCCAGGTCACCTTGTAGCCCCCGGATACCGTTCCCATGGTAACACTCACTCTTTGTCTCCTCGGTAACGGTTGTGTTTCGATGCTCGTTTGTCTCCACGGCGACAGCGGCCACCGTCGGGGTCTGTACCCGGGCCGGGGTCTGGGCTCGTTTGGGTCGGGTCTTAGTCCCGTTAGCGGAATGAGGAGGGGTCTTTTTCCCCGGGACCGCCTTACCCGGGGCCAGAGGGGACAGGGGACGAGACTTAGGAGGAGCTGGAGAGGGAGGACGATTTTTCAGCTTGGAGTTGCTAAGAGAGAAAATAGAAATGTGAGGACAACAGTAAGACCAGAGACAGACGGCCATGCTTTTTTCTATTTTCAAGCCACTGGTCCCTAGAAGCTAAAAGGCTCCAAAAATATCCTGAAAGAAAGTGCCTCAGACTGAGAGCCTATACAAACAAATGTAGGGGAGTCCCCGAACACAATGGGAATATGCACTTTCTTGAAACATTTTGGTTAACAATTGATTTCCAAAGGTTGACACTTTAGAAAAGACTCTGGAGATATTGCAATGTAGACCCTTTTATATACATTTTGAGACATTAAGTTTTTTTCATATATACATAAAATTTTGTACACTACAAGATCCGAGCATTTGGTCAAGAAAATGTGTATCAATGTTTATATATTTTTTAAAATATTTATAAAATCAATGTCGTGAGCCGGATTCGAACTCACTTTGCCGGGACAGGCATTGTATATAGTGATCAATTTTACCACCAATTCCTTCAGATGGTGGGGAGTCCCTAGTGAGAACCCACAGCAACACAGTGAATACATACAGACTCTACTTTATAAACTCCTATTTCCCATGGTTCATACCTGCTCTCTGGTCTGGACCTCTGGCTGATAGTAGCAGTCGGTGATGGAGTCTGTCTCTTCTTCTGGACCTTCTCTTTGCTCAGAGCGTTCTTCTCTTTCTCGTTCTCACGCTCCTTATCCTTCTTCTCCTTCTTCTTTTTATCCACCTGCAACAACAATAACACAAATATTCAACATACAATTCTAACTAGAGAAAATAAAAGTAATGCATAGGTTATATATAGTGCTTTTCTGGACAGTAAGTTCCTTAACAGTTGATCACATTATTCATTCACTCCACTAACTCACTGGTGGTAAGCTTCTTCCATAGCCATAACAGCCCTGGAGCAGACTGACAGAGACGTGGCAGCCATATAGCCACTCCAACTACCACCGAACAACAATCACAACAGATTTTTATATAGCCGATGTGGTTTAACTTTTTTGCCCAAGAACACATCAGTATGCACAGGTTGGAGCGAGATTTGAACTATAAACCACATAAAATAACAACAAAAAATTAATTCTCATAATAGATCTGTCAACACCTATTTATAACATGAGAGACAGTAAAATAATATGTTTCTTTCGGGTATATTTTCGGAGGGGATCTCCCGGAAAATGCCTGAAGCAGACGGGAATCTCCGAGACAAACCTGACACTGAGCTATATTTACCTGTGTGAAATAAATGAAGCAAAAACTCCCCTAACAAAAATATATGAGTTATTGTAAGGTAACTGTTTGACATAGAATGGGGTAAGATGAGCCAGTGGACACTTTAAAACTTCTTTTGGCAATTGTGTATTTATTGTCATGTGAAACTACACTACACAAAATTACTGGCTAGCTATTCCAATTATTTTTATATAAATGATTCTAACCCCCATGGATTCAAGTTAGATTTACAGTGGGCAGTACCAACAAATGCTCCCAGCCAGCAAACGCCTACATGTACAACTGAGACATTTTTATTTGCTGTGAAGGAAACAGTCTTCAGTAATAACAGCAAATATTTAAACAGAACTCTACATTTGTTTAGATTTTTATATATTTTGCCTGCATTACTCGCATACATTAATTATGGGGTATTTAGGGTCAATTCCCCTAATCCATCCATGCA
This sequence comes from Philypnodon grandiceps, assembly GCA_036025635.1. Taxonomy (NCBI): domain Eukaryota; kingdom Metazoa; phylum Chordata; class Actinopteri; order Gobiiformes; family Eleotridae; genus Philypnodon; species Philypnodon grandiceps. Next base: position 9,424 of record JAVQKD010226362.1, read on the forward strand.
AGTCTTTCTGAATTTCTGTTTTAGGGTCGATTAAATGCATGTTACTGACCGGTGTGGAGTTGCGTCGACGTTGTCTCTGGGTGATGTCTGGGGTTGAGGCCGAGGACAGTCTCCATCTCTCTGCACTGTTCTGATGAGAGCTGCTCAGAGGATTGCCCAGGGCTAAACAGGAGACAAGAGAGGGTTAATGACATGTAAACAAATAATTTTAAACCAGATACACAATTAAAACTTGACCAAACCAGGAACTAAACTGCAGAGCTAAAACATGACTTAACCAAGCTCAACAATACCTATTTGAAAATACAAGCAAGGGCTTAAGATATAGACCTAAACCAAAATGAATTTACAATATCAAATCTGTGACTAAATCTAGCAACATAACAGTACATAACATACATATCAGGCTCAGAATGGCTTTAAACAGCATTATTCCTAAAAATTCTGGACCAATGGACCTGGACCAATCAAGTACAAGCTAAGTTAAATATATAAACTACTCACTGTCGTTGTTGTTGAGGAGCGTAGCTGCACTTCGACTCTTCTTCAGGAAGGACAGAGTCGGCGTCATCAGCCTCTCCACGATCTTACTCTCCCACGGACTGAGTCGCAGGCTGCGGGCTGACACAAGAGGGCGCTCCGTCAGTATCAGGGTATACAGGTATGAAGGTAATACACCAACGTCATAATACTGTACTAGGGACGCACAGATATATCGGCTCAACATCGGCATCGGCCGTTAATTACAGATGGCTGATGTTAACCAGTTGTTCTGATAGGATAACTTCTACTATTTATAAAGAAAAGACCATTCAAAAAGTCTCAATGTAGTGTGAATTACATTTATCAAGTCAAAGTCAAGTCAAATGTATTTATATAGCACATTATAACACAGCCTCAGTTGACCAAAGTGCTGTACAGAAATAAACACAGACTACACAGACAATAAAAACAGACTCACGTTTATAATACATTTAAATAAGTCATTCCTATGATGAATTCTTAGTTTTTTAGACACATAGCCAACTGAAACATCGGCCAAATTGGTAATTAAAAGATTGGTATCGGCCAATCGGTGCATCCCTATACAGTACATATATATATATATATACATATATACACATATATATACATATAGTATGATACAAAGACAAAACTCAACACATCTTTCATTCATGGTTCAATCTGTTGCAGAGTTTAACTG
>JAVQKD010228006.1:0-10130 GCA_036025635.1 Philypnodon grandiceps
ATAATATTTTTTAGATGTCACACAAATCTTATTAAGGTCTAATCTTTTTGTGAGGGAGTTCTGTTTGAGATGTGTAGGTGTACTCTTCAGCATTTTGGTATACATCATAATTATGTGAAAGCTTATTTGTTCACAGATTTCTCACACATTTAATCTTCATCTCAAAGCTAAAAGTATTTATGCATTTCACCATGATATAGATGCAAATGTCACCATGACCAGGAATATTTGATTTAATTATTATGTTACCCTTTTTCATACAGACAGTACAGCAGCTCTCCAAGAAGGAAATTGAGGATCTCTTGCGACGTGGAGCGTATGGGGCCATCATGGATGAGGAAGATGAAGGAGCAAAATTTTGTGAGGAAGATATCGACCAGATTCTTCAACGTAGGACGAAGACCATCACCATCGAGACTGAAGGGCGAGGGTCTACCTTTGCAAAGGTAGGTGAACAACTGCAGTCTTCAATTGCATTCTGAATTTCATAAATGCGCTACATTATACATGTTATTTTTTTTTTCTAGGCAAGTTTTGTGGCATCTGGAAACCGCACAGACATTTCTCTGGATGATCCGAACTTCTGGGACAAGTGGGCCAAAAAAGCGGATATTGATATGGATATGGTTAATGGCAGGGTATGTGAACCTTTTAATTTCTACAAATGTACTAACACTAAACATACTTTGATTATCAAACACAAGGAAGCTTATATCTTTTTTTCTCTGCGTCTTCAGAACAGTTTAGTGATAGATACTCCTCGTGTGAGAAAGCAGACCAGGCCGTTCAGTGCTACCAAGGATGAGTTGGCAGAGCTTTCAGAAGGCAACAGCGACAGTGACGAGACAAAGCCCAAGCTAAGAAGAAACTATGACCGCCTCAACAGCTATGGGCGCACAGAATGCTTCAGGGTGGAGAAGAACTTGCTTGTCTATGGGTACAATGGATTCAGTGTTTTACAGTGTATTGGTTAATTGTTTTTTTTTTAGTCTAACCTTTCCTCTTGTCTACAGTTGGGGTCGTTGGAAGGATATTCTGAACCACGGGCGTTTTAAGAAGCAGTTGACTGACAGGGATGTGGAGACCATTTGTAGGGCCTTGTTAGCCTATTGTCTGGTCCATTACCGTGGAGACGACAAGATTAAAAGCTTCATGTGGGACCTGATAGCGCCTACTGAGGATGGACAAACCAAGGAGCTGCAGAATCACTTAGGTAAGAAGAGTTGCCCTAAGAATATGTTTGTATCATTGTCCAATGCTTCAGAAAAATCAAAACTGAAACTAAAAGTGGTTATATTTCAAATGCGCATTTAATGTTTGGTATCTTTTGTTATGTAAGGTCTGTCCGCACCAGTTCCACGGGGCAGAAAAGGCAAGAAAATGAAAACCCAGTCAAGTTCGTTTGACATCCACAAGGCAGAGTGGCTCAGGAAACACAACCCTGAGTACATGCTTCAAGATGACGGCTACAAAAAACACCTCAAACACCACTGCAACAAGTAAGTCCTACCTTTAAAGACTTGACCAGTAAAAAAGAATTATGCCTCCAGTCACAAGTCTAACTGTTACTAATGTGTACATTAAATAAACATACAATGTGAGGTACATTCACTAATGTTTCCTAACCAGCATGCAGCAGAGTGTGTGGAAATGTTTTATGGTCTTGCCTCCATTCCGGAATTTAGAACTTCCTGTTTACACTTGAAAGGGTCTCTATGTCAATTAATAAAATAGAGAAGCAGAATTTTGCAACACTCTAGAATACTTGCCACTATTAAGCAAAAAGAAAGCATTAATGAATAGATAATTAACATTAAATTGCATTGGTTACAAACTAAAATTGAACTAATTACATTTTTTAGTATGTATTGGGGACAGTAATGACTTCATTGTATTTGAGGACAGGAGCCTGTAAGATAGTGTGAGATTCCAATTTGTATTATAGGCATTTGTTTGTATGTTTTTCATTATTCACAATTTGAAAAAAATAAAATGCTCTTGTTGTTACATATAAAGTTATATATGTGATGGGGTCCCCTTTGTGAAACAAGCCTATTGCTCATCAGGCTTTGGACACTGCCGCTCCATAGAAAGTTCGCTATTGTTTTCTTGTCTAGTAGTGCTGAATCCAGGGAATGTCTGATATGTGACACCATGGGCCAATGGTGAACACATAGTGAGCAGGCTTTGCTGACTCCAGTGTTTTTCAATGTGAAGACCTGGAATGTGGGTATAGAGAGTAGGGCATGCACCGACATCCTTAATAGTAGTAATATCTATATTAATAAATATAGAAAGCTGTTCAAAATAGATTATATGTATGAAATTTCTCAATCTTGCACAATGCCAATATGAAAGCTGTATTAACTATGATTTTGAACACAAATGGCACTCTTGTATTGATGATTGTGCCAACATCCTTTGAGATCTTTCCAAGCAGTCTGCATCACGCATATAGTACAAGCATAGCCCCGGGAGGAGAATGCTGAGAGGGTTGATGACAGGCGCAGGAAGCAGCAGCTGGTCCTGGGCGGCTCCAGCCACACCACACTAGGGGATTTGGGGTTGGGGGTAAGAGGGGCTGAGGAAGTTTTGAGTCATCGTTGATATTTGCAGACAGTCATTCTTAGGCCCTACTATGCAAATATATTCCTCTATGTCTGATATTACTATGATAATTAAGTATGCATACTCTGAAAATGGTCTAGGATTCATTCATGCCTAAACCTTTTGCCTTTTTACATAGTAGACTCCATTTGTGGATTATGTTTGTTCAAAATGGTGATTACACAGATGCTCTTCTACATTAGGAAAAATCTCTAAGCGTAGAAGATGTCATGACAGCGTGGCACACTGGCACTCACATTTGCTACACTTGGGTCTGCCTGTGCTCAGAGCCTGTTGGCTGTGATGTGTAATCATGCATCACAAAGCTAATGTCTCCCCAGTGAGTCAGCCTTCCTCTACCTGACAGCTTTGACTCCTCAGCTCTCTGTAGTGAGAACACCATTGCATTATCATGGAAAGGAGATTTTGGTTGCATTATAGCTAACCATACATCGTCTTGTGACCTCGTGAGCTATTTTCGTCATTATCATTATATTTTTGTTTTTTGTTTACCGTGCCATTTTTGGTAGTACACAAAATGAACCTTAAAAGATTTACATGAAGTCTTGACTAAATCGGTCTGTGTTGGTACTGAATTGTCACACAGTTCTCTGGGCCAGGTCAGGATGTGTGTGAATGTGTGTGTTCTGCTCACTCAGCATGCATGTGCCAGGGGCTTTGTTGTGACTGCTGGATTTTCTCTCTGCAGGGTGCTGCTCAGGGTCAGAATGCTTTACTACCTGAAACAAGAGGTAATCGGAAACCAAGCCCAAAATGTGTTGGACGGCGCCGACTCCAGGTGAGCTGAACACCTCTTCCCTTCTGTTTACAGCCTGCAACAGTAATGTCTTAATAGATTTTGCTTGCAAGCATGTTGCTATTACCAATAATTCACAATACCGGCAACTTACTTGGTCATTAATTTTACCATAGCTGTATACAGAAATATCGCTAATTACACCAAGAGTTCATTTAAGCTATTTGCAAATGAAATCAACTTGTTCAACTGGATCCATCAGCCAAATGTGAAAATGCTGGAGCTCCACCTGCTGGTGAAAAGTGGAATGCTCGTTTGAATACAGCCATTACAGGATAGCTTAGGTTTTTGTATGTCAGAATAGACAAAATTACTTTTTGTACAATGTGGAAAAAAATATAATTATAACATGCATATATAATTATTCATGATCTGCTGCAGTGAGGTAAAAATCTGGGTGCCAGACCCAGACAATTCAGAACTACCTGCACTGTGGTGGGACCCCATCTCTGACAAGTGTTTGCTCCTGGGGATCTTTAAACACGGTACTTATTCTTACCTCTATATTTTATTGCTTTTAAGTTTTTCACAAATAATATTTTATTAAAAAGTAGCTCTCAATCTTAATGCCAATGTCAGTGACAGAATTAACTTTTCTTCCAACACTCTGTAGGGTATGAGAAGTACAACACTATTCGCGCAGACCCCACACTCTGTTTCCTAGAACGGGTTGGACGACCGGATGAGAAGGCAATTGCTGCTGAACAAAGAGGGAATGATTTTATGGATGGGTAAGTTAACTTATCAAGCCTCTTGTACTTAAACAGCATATAATGTACACTTTACCAATGTCAAAAATATGTGATGTTTCTTTGTTAATAGAGATGTAGATGATCCAGAATACAAGCCAGCTCCCGCTTTGCTGAAAGATGAAATGGAGGTATGGAAACAAGAGGAGTGTCATGTCATGTTGTCATTATATGGTTTAAAATGAAACCCTTTATTCAACTATACTTCATACAGGATGATGCATCTTCACCTGGAGACTTAGTAGTGGTTGAAAATCCTGGAGGTAAGTTTATATGCTTCTGCTGATCACTAGTGGCAGACTATATTAAAGGTTTCCTGTAAATGCATAAAGAAACGCATACTAATTGTTTTTTGATGACCTCAGATGCAGTTCCTATGGCAGAGGGCAGCGGTGCGTACTGGCCCTCCCCCTCGGCACTGACCGCCAGACTGAGGCGTCTCATCACAGCCTCTCAGCGATTCACCAAGAGCCGTCAAATCCTCCACATCCACCAAACCCAGTCTCAGGCCCAGCAGCCCATGATCCTGCCAACGGCACTGTGCCCACTTCCTCCTTCCCTTAGCGAAACACTGAACCCCAAGATGGCTGCCAAGATAGAGCGTCAGCAAAGGTTAGACTTCATCGCTGAAATGCATTATGAATTTTATAAAGCACAATTAAATATTATTTATTTCTTTTTTTGATTTCTTCAGATGGACCAGGCGTGAAGAAGCAGACTTTTACCGTGTTGTCTCCACGTTTGGTGTTGTTTTTGACCCAACCATCGGACGTTTTGACTGGACCAAGTTCAGGGCCATGGCTCGGTTGCACAAAAAGACTGACGAGAGTCTGCAAAAATACCTGTGTGCTTTTACTGCTATGTGCAGAAGAGTGTGCCGTCTTCCACCAAAGGAAGGAGGTCAGTCAGAAACCTGATGGATATTCTAAAAGACCCTTGTATAATTTGTGCCATTTAGTCTAAAGTTCTCTTGTGAATTGCATTTATTTTTCAGATATTGTAGTGATGCTGAAAAAGTGAATCATTTATGTAATTTTTCTATTTTAGACAAAACTTTGTGGTTATATTCAGCCATATTTACTTGTTTCAGACTCAGCAGTGGACCCCTCTCTGATCATCCAGCCAATCACAGAGGAGCGTGCCTCTCGGACCCTGTACAGAGTGGAGTTGCTCCGCCAAGTCAGGGAGCAGGTCCTTCGTCATCCGTTACTTTACGAGCGCCTGCCACTGTGCCAGGTGAGCTCCGACTTACCAGTTTGGTGGAAGCCTGGGACACACGACCGGGACCTCCTGATTGGTGCTGCAAAGCATGGTGTTAGCCGCACAGACTACCACATACTGAGGGACCCTGAGCTCAGCTTCATGACAGCACAGCGCAGCTACAGCCAGACCAAAGCACAGCAGCAGCAGTCACATACATCCACATCTGTTCTCCAGCCTCACCACCAGCCCTCCAGCTCAGCACCCACAGACTCTCCCCTGCACCCGCCTCAGCAGAAAAACACAGAAGCCACTTGGGTCTTGCCTAAAGTGGAACCCAAAACAGAACCTGCTTCTGAGGGTGAAGAGAGCAGGGAGAAGCAGGCTGATAACTGGAGCCCATCTCGTGCACCTGCCACTCCCACAGGTCTGGATGTGAAGCTTGAGTCCGAGACCAGGGACAGTGAGAGGCAAATGGTGGCAGCAAGAACCAAGCCACTCACACCGAACTCTTCGGAGAGAAAGTCCAAGAAGTCCAGTAAGAGGAGCCGCAGGGAATCCAGGCGGGACTCGGATTCGGACTCTGATGGGTCCTCCTCCAGCACGTCCTCCCACTCTTCATCATCCTCGTCATCATCATCTTCTTCATCACACTCTGGCTCCAGCTCCTCATCCTCCTCTTCATCCTGCTCTTCAGGTTCTTCATCCTCATCATCATCCTCATCCTCCTCTTCTGATGACAGCGACAGCGATGGAGATGAAATAAAAAAGAAAGGTAAATATGTGAAAACCATGCATTTTTAGCCCAAACACGCATACCTATGTGAGCTTAATTTTGTTTTCTGTGACTCATAGCACCTGCAGCAACAAGTGTCAAGGGCTTTGATGAGGACAGTGTGGCCTCTTTGAGCATGACCCAAGACGACACACAAGATGCTTCTGTTGCTAATGGCACTCACTCACACCCTCTCCAGGGAGCGGGGTACATGCTTGCTGCTTCATACTGGCCCAAGGTAAACTGCAACTAAATCATTGCAAAGCCATTAAAATACATTTTAATACGTAGTAGTATAGTAGTGTGATTGTGAATATATGTATATTCTACTATTAACATGTATATTCCTCATGTTGTTTGTTTAGGATCGTGTGATTATCAACCGCCTGGACAGTGTTTGCCAGGCCGTGCTGAAGGGCAAGTGGCCTGGGATTCGTCGTGTCTATGAGCCCGGAGGGGCTGTGGCCTCCTTCTACACCACCAAGCTGCTGGACACTGTCAACAATCCATCTGAGGATCCCACTGCCTCACCTCAAGGGTCAAAGGTGACCAAGCATGTTGCAGAAAACAAGGAGTTCTCAGTAAAGCTCAACAATGTATGTTGTTTTTTCCCTTTATAATCCTCCCCCTTCTGCTTCGTCCTAATCCTGGGACCCTCCTACCACTGCTGCCATGGCCCGTCTTCAGCATGTCTCTCTGGTTTTCAGCTGTCAGTCCTTTGGCTGTGATTAGTGGTTTTGATTGGCTGGCAGGAGGACATATTATTTTAATAGCTGCCTTCCTTTCCTTTCCCACACACTCAATTTGGATGTGGCTATGAGGCTATGATTACATGAGCACATCACTTGGTCATGAGAACATGGGTGTTAACTAATATGCTATTCCTCTTTAGGCTTGCTTTTTTTATTTCTTTGCATTGTTGATACACAGGCTGTGCAAATCTGAATAACCTTAATCCATTTAACTACCCAGTGTGTATGTGTCATAATGTTTGGATATACCACATAACATGTAATGTTAAAATGTGTAAAAGAACATATTGTGTTCAGAAATCTTTCTGTTGATGTGTCATTGACTTGTGTTAAGATTCTTGTTTGTCTGTGTGCAGCAGGAGGGGGGCCTGAAGCTGACCTTTCAGAAACAGGGGCTCCCAGTGAAGAGGCCCCTGGACTCTGAGGAGGGCTCACAGTCCCAGCAACAGTATCTGGCTCGACTTCAGGAGCTTCAGAGCGCCTCAGACACAGGCCTGGCCGACATCAGCAAACCCCAGTGCAGCTTTCAGAATGGTGTGTTGATCAATCAATGCAGATTAATCGCAGTACTGTTTTGGTCGACATCCTCCTGTTTGACAGAGCAGCGTAGAGTAGAGCAGAGGGAGACAGTGGGCCGTAGCAAATGTGACCCTGTCCAAACTGCAGCCTGCAGTCAGAGAGTGAAAAAATGTACAAAATGTATTCAGAATACGTCCATTAAAAAGAATAGGTGCTATATACGCGACCCGACACGTTGCTCCCGCCATCATAAACGATATTTCACAAAAACAACAGAATTCAGTCGTCTAGACGTCCTGTCTAAAGTTTTTTCTGTAAATTCAGTCTGCAGTCCCCAAATGGCCCATGTGTAGAGATGAGGAAGTATCACCGTGACTGTCTGACTCAACCACTGCAGCTGGGGCAGCGATAAAAGCTTTAGGGGGCTAGGGTTGGTTGCACCATCTGGGCAAGATTTTCTTTTTTTTATTAATCATGATTAATTACAGCCCAAAGGTGTGATTACTCTGATTAAGAAAATTTATCAATTGACGGTATTATGTATTTATTTATATTTAAATATCAATTATTTATATTATAAATATCAACTTTCATCACTAGATATCACCAGTTAGTTAGTATTGAGTGGTCTCAGATTTTGAAAACATCTCTCTGTTGCAGTGTCTCCAGGTGCTGCAGGTCACATGAGGCTTAATGGAGCTCTGGACGGACAGCCCGTGGTTAAAAAGCGCAGAGGAAGAAGGAAAAATGTGGAGGGGATGGACCTGCTCTTTATGAACAGAAGCAAAGTAGCACCAGCTCTTGACCAAGTAAGCCTTTGTGTGAATCTGGTGGCCTGAGTTGCTTATGGATGAGGGGTACTCACATTGCTCTTATATTTCCAGGGGCCTCCAGGATGGGGAGGTATAGGCCAAGTGGGTCTACCAGTTGCATCTTTGCCAGGATACAGCCAGAGCTTGACTCAGAGCCCTGCAGACACTGACAGCAGAGTTCCTGTCATTAACCTCAAAGATGGCACACGGCTCGCTGGAGATGATGCTCCCAAAAGAAGAGATCTGGAGCAATGGCTGAAGGAGCACCCTGGTTTTGTGGCAGACACTGGTGCATTTATCCCGGTGAGTTTCAGATTAGTATCCATTCATTTGGCATGAATGAAAAGAATGACTCAACTGATTATGTGTCAATGTTGCTTTAGGCTGTCAATAAAATGCAGATGCAGTTCCACTTCCAGGATGGGCGTCCCAAACAAAAGAGGCACCGCTGTAGAAACCCTAACAAGATTGATGTAAATAGTTTGACTGGAGAAGAACGTGTCCAGATCATCAACAGGAGAAATGCTCGAAAGGTCCTTCTTATAATACTTTGTTTTTTATTATATATCAGAACACCATGGTGCTGTTATTTCTTCTATTTCTTTGTTTATTTACATATTTTCTGCCTCTACAGATTGGTGGAGCATTTGCTCCTCCTCTGAAGGATTTGTGCCGTTTTCTTCAGGAAAACCCTGAGTATGGAGTCCCACCAGAATGGGCAGATGTTGTTAAACAGTCGGTAAGTAGGTTCTTTTTTATATTACATGCTTATATTTTAGGTCACTCTAGATCTAGTCAAAGTCTAGCTTTTGTTAATGTTGTGTTAATGGCCTCTGCAGGGCTATCTTCCAGAAAGCATGTTTGATAGGATCCTTACTGGGCCCATTGTTCCTGAAGAGGTTAGTCGCAGAGGAAGACGACCCAAAAATCCTTTGGCCAAAGCAGCAGCGGCAGCACCAAAACCAGCAGCCTCGGCTCTGGGCCTGAACCCTCTGTTGACCAACGGCCTCCTGACAGGAGTGGACCTAGGCAGCCTTCAGGCTTTCCAGCAGAACCTGCAGAGCATACAGTCTCTGCAGCTTACTGCAGGCCTAATGGGGCTTCCATCTGATGCTAGCAACCTGGCGGCCAACAATTTAGCAGCCATGTTTCCTATGATGCTGTCTGGCATGGCGGGTTTGCCAAATCTGCTGAGCGTGGGTGGTCTGCTGGGTAAGGAAGGCACAGCGGGTGCTGAAGAGCAGCTGAAGGGAAACGCTGTTCCAGATCAGTCAGGCTCTAATGCCTCTCCTCAAACCTCAGACAACAAAGGAGAAAGGACAGAGGCCTCCAGCACATCACCTTCTTCCAACAGCACATCCCCCACCACCACCTCTGTGGCCTCGGCCAACTCACTGTCTCTAAACCCCCTGTTACTGTCCAGTGTGCTTTACCCAGGGATGCTTCTCACTCCAGGCCTTAACCTTTCAGTGTCTGCCACACAACAGCCATGTGCTAACAATGCCCCTGTACCCACGGCTGCCCCAACAGCATCACAGGACACAAAGCAATCAGCAGCTATGGGGGACAATACCGAGAAGGCTGATAGGACAGCTGAGGAGACAGAAGAGGAGGATGAAGAGTCAGCCGAACACAAAGACAACAGTGGTCCAGAAGGTTCATCATCCGAGTCTGGGAGCTCTTCCTCATCAGATGACTCAGATTCCAGTGATGAAGACTGATCTATAAACACATGTATAAATTTATTTATGTATTGCCTAGAAATGTATCATTTATTCACTTAAAAGGATTTTCAGCACTTATGTTTCAATTTCATTTAATGTAAATATAACTAAACGTTGTATAAAAAACACAAAAATGTAAAAAAGGAAAAAAAAACTAAACTAAATATAAAAACTG
>JAVQKD010229099.1:0-16767 GCA_036025635.1 Philypnodon grandiceps
CTTCTTCTTCTTCTTCATCATCATCATCATCATCATCATTATCATCATCATTATCATCGTCACTGTTGACAGTGTAACTCAGGTTTAGAGGGAGGCTTTCCCAGACAGTCCAGAGACAGGGATGGCTCCAGGTATCACTTAGAATGCATGCACCTCTTGATTTCTTCAGTATTATCAAGGAAGTTATCAGTATGGTTTGTTGAATGGACTTCATTATGCAGTGCCCTCATCAGTTTTAAGTTGGTGCATTTTGTAATGATACTGATCTAAATTCCTGACTTTGTTTCTGTGATTGCCTCTTTTTGCCAGTGTATCACCTTAGCAAAAACTTTGTTCTGTGTATAATATTTATTATGTTTCGGCATTTTGTATACAAATACAAAGTATTCCTAAATTAGTAGTATATCGTATGTATGTGAGATCTTCTTTAATTTAAAGAGACCATTATTTTATTTTCACCATTTTTTTTTAAACAGACCATGCCGAGCTTGTTGTGGTCTTCTCATGTTACCACTGAAAGTAGGTTTTGGTCAGTAGCAGAAGCAGCCTCAGCTCTGCTTGGCTGGTTAACGACTTGTGATTTCAGCCATTTTAGGTTGGGTAGCACAGAGGTACTCCGCCATTTTTCTTTCCCTCTTCTCTCAGCAACCCAATTTAAAAGGCTGCACTGACATTGGGAACGGCATTGCAGGCATCTGTAACCCAGACAGCCATCTACTCAATGGCCTGGGAACCCTAATTGGACTCTGGTGTATATAACTAGAAACTCGTCTCACTAATCCTAAACTGTACCTTGACAGTGTTAACAGAGGTATTATTGGGAACTATGGAAAGGTGGTACTACATGTCTAATACTGTTGTTTGCATTGACGGTTTAGAGAGTGGACGTGGATTCAGTTGTGTTAATTGGTTGATTGCATCATAAGGACAAGGTAAAGGTTGATTTGGAAGACTGGTCTGCAACAAGCCATTGCTTAAGTAGATGATTGGACAACAAATTGTAAAGCTTACACGAAGACAAGACGTCAATTCTGGCCAATGGCACGCCTTGGCGACAGCGACCACACCTATCTAGAAGACATGAACACCAGGCAAGAGCAGAACTGAAATAGGAGCAGGGCAGTGACTCTCCAAATACCCCTCACAGTGATGTGTGGAACAAACAGGCTACACCAGAGTCTGCCCGGCACAGAGCTGCCTGTGCACAAACCTTCCACATGTGTGTTTGTCCACATGCTTGTGTTTTAGAGAAATGAGTTGGTGGGAGAGAAAGAGAAAGAGAGAGGGTAGGAGGTGGTTGCCATGGGGACAGTAACACACCAGTGGCGCTGCCGACCTGTCTTCCTAGGCCAAACTTGGATGAAGGCAAAGAGAAGAAAAGTAAGAGCAGTGAGAGAAAAATGACTGTGGAAAGTAACCCGTTCACCCTCCAATATGAGCAATGCACTTGTAATTTTAGGTTTGGTATAGAAGTCGCACCATGGTCTTCACTCTGAAGATATAGATTGGATTGTGTGTTTGAAGACTGCCCATTCTTGGGACAGTTACATACTGTGCATAATACATTTCACTGAGGTTATGGGTCGAAAGAACAAAATAAAACGAGTTGTCTTCATGTGTCACTGGGACATCGCTGACTTTCACACACTACTTCAGTAAACAAGCGTCGCAGACAGGCATGCAGGCACCCACCCCCGCACACCACATACATACAAACACACACAAGGGCCAAGCACACCCCACCACACCCCACACGTCTCCTCTTCCTCTGCATTTACAGTCTCACAGGAAACCCACACATGCTAACAGACACAAACCCACCAGCACGTTACGGCCATTCAGCTTGAAACATTTGAAAGTCACTTATCTGTTTAACTCACACAAAAGAGTCAACAAACATAACATACAGCATAGAGATAATTCTCGTATTTGCCAGTATCGACTAAGTGTTGTTTAAATCAATAAGGCCTGTTGGTAATGTTTACAGTCAATATAAGCCATCACTAAGTTGTTCTTGGAGCTCAGATACGGAGTTGATTTGTTTATTAATCTTTTTTGATACATGGTGATCATTGGTAATTATCAATATGGGCACACATTCATGGCTAGGTTGAAGCTAAGCACCAGGTTGCGTTAGGTCGGAACATTCCAGTCTTTGCCGAGCAGTGAGGAGGGGAGGGGAGGACTGTGTGATTGTAGTTGGGAGCAGCAGGCGGGGGGTTGGCAGGGCACAGGGTTGGGTAGTGTGGCTGGAGGGGGTATCAGGGAGGAAAATTCCTGCCTGAAACACCTCAGTGCTTCCTCCACAACAGTTCACACCCCTCACTATCCTCTCTCTCCTCACCCCTAACCAGTCCCCATCCCCCACTGTCCTCTTGTTCGCCGGACCACGTACACCCAACAGGACCACGTGATGGATGGCTGGAATTGCCCACCCATAATCCTTTGTGTTGGTCATGTGACCAGGCAGCCTTGGCAGCGCTGTGCCCCCTGATGCAGAACTGAATGGCAGGGTAGTAGGAGGGGTGCACTACAGCCCAAGCCAAGGGCAGTTACTCTCCCTGGGGGGGACATGGAGCATCACGTTCTCTTCACAGGAGTAAACCTCACTTGCCTGTTAACCCCTCACTCTCCACCCAACAGGCATCACATGACTTTTGTTTTGGTGAAAAAAAAACTTTCTGCAGTACATCTTATCCCATTCCTTTACGGTCTAACAGACTAGTGTGGCACTGTGTAGTAAGTAGTCATAAGTAAAAGGAAATGGCATATATGGCTCCCTCATTCTGTAATGGTTGGTTCAGAAATGAAATGTGGTAAATACTGGCTTAGTGTTTGGTGACTTTAAAAAAAACTGCAGTAATAATGGTCAAGCCTCATCCTTACACAACAAAGGTTTCCAGTGCCAATATTATGGCCCGCCAACATGCCAGACAAGAGTAAATCTTCATGTGACAGATTTCACAGGTGGGACATAATTTCTTTGTGAATTCATGAATGTGAACTCTGATAAACTTTAGCTCCTTTTGCGTGAGTTGTCATGTCAGTGCAGAGTGATTGGTTGACTAATTGCCCTACAGCCGTCCTCCAATCATGCCACAGTACACCTCAGTTGGGATGAGGGAGTGGAAGACGCTTCATGCCTTCAACATTTTGTTCAATTCATTTTAGACGTGTTGTATCTTTGTTTATTTTTGCCTCTAGAGTTTTCAGATACTAAAGGGGTTTGGTGAAACTTCAGATTGGAAAATGCAGAATGTTCTCTCTTTGGGGGTGTGTCTGCATAAGGGGAAGTGAGACAGAGTTGTGTGGGGGAGGGGACAGAAGGGGATACCAGAGGAGCTTTCCCCAAAAGCTCAGTGTAGCAGCAGCAGCACTATGGGGTTTTTAATGGTGTCATAAAACAGGAGAAATCGGCATTGATGCTTATTGTCTGTTTTACCTATACTGGCAATTTATCCAACTTGGTAAACATGTTATAAATGTTTTTAGTGTATTTTTAGCTTGTATTAACTTGAATTATTTATCATGTTTTTCTGATCTGATTTGCCACTAACAAAATGATCAAACTAAATTGCGGCTGAAGAAAAACTTAAACTAAACTAATGTCCTTTTTGATTACAGGTTGCCATCTAGACTGCAGTAACAACACGAGCGAATGACCTGTGCTGTGGACATGTTCTCCTACTCTCCACCCCCCACGCCTGGTCGACAGTGAACCAGAAACTGCATATATTCTAACTTGCGCCTCACCAACCACTCTGTGACCATTGGACAAACCATGGCAAGCAAAAGAAAATCTTCTACCCCTTGCATGATACCTAGCAAGGTCATTTGCCCTTTGGATGAGCTTGACCATGGCTCTCCCATATATCTCGGATCGTCCAGGATTTCGGGAGTGGACAGAAATAGTGGCCATGATCCTGGGGAGATTCCCAAAGCAGAGACAACGGATACAGTCAAAGATGGAACTTACACCTGTAGGCCTTGTAACTTTGAGACACTAGACCTTAACTTGTTTTTGGATCATGTGTACAGTGGACATCCAGATTTTCGAGCAGATTCAAATTTTCTTTGTATGACGTGTGGGATTTCAGCATCCAAGTTTGAAGGACTAGCTTTACACAATGCCCGGGTTCACCCCAGTACTGTGAACACTACTCTGCAACTAAAGAAAAAGGACAAAAGACTTGTTGTGGAGCAGATGTTGGCAAATGGGACAGACACAGGAAAGGATAGTGAAATAGCTATTACAAAAACACCCATCATGAGAATGCTTAAGGGCAAATCAGAGCCTAAAAAGATAGTAGTGTCACACATGATTTTGGATGACCCCATGTCAGACATTCTCCCTGGCTCTGCATCCAGAGAAACCGATCGAAAGGACAGTACTGCAGTGAATGTCAGCCATGTCCAAACTATCATCCACAATGGTACAGCTAAGGTTATGCCCTCTGCGATTCAGATTGTCAATGGCTCTGGAGCTTTACCAATAATCAAGACACCAATTACACAAGTAAGTAGTCTGCTTCGTTCACTGTTTAATACGTATACAGATGATTGTATACCCTATATTTATATTGTATATTTGTAGGTAGTATCTGTGGTTCAGAACAAAACCCTGCATCAATCTACCACAAGCTCTGCTTCAACTGTTGCCTCCTTATCGTCACCATCTTCTAAACATCTACCCAAGGTAACGGTTAATAAAATGTTTTCGTTTGTTTTTGTGTATATGTATTGTGTGTAACACACGTTTGTCTTAATCCAGGTGATGATTCCTTTGAGCAGTATCCCTACCTACAGTGCCTCTATGGATGACTCCTCCTTTTTGAAGACCTCCTTTAGTAAATTCCCTTATCCCACAAAGGCTGAGCTCTGCTATCTGACTGTGGTCACCAAGTTTCCTGAGGAGCAGATCAAGATCTGGTTCACTGCTCAGAGACTTAAGCAAGGCATCAGCTGGTCTCCGGAGGAAATTGAAGAAGCTCGGAGGAAGATGTTTAATACCATTATTCAGACAGCCCCGTCCAGTTCACAGAGTCTCAACAGTCATGCTCAACACACTATAGCCGTCCTGCCTGCGTCACTGGGGACCACGGGCCTGCCCCAAATCCTCCAAGGCTCTATTGTGAGCCAAGCAGGAGTCATTGTAACGCAGCCTGTAATGGCCAATGGTATTCAGGTCAGCAGCGCTCCTGTGGCCCTCGCTCTTACACCTAAGCCCCAAGCAGCCGCCCGTCCAATGATGCAGGCTCGTCCTGCTGCCGCCCTGGTGGCAGACAAAGGCATCAGCATGGTGGTGGGGACAGTAGGCAGCAGTAGTGCTGGGAGGAATGTAGTTAGTCCTAGTAACACGGGAAGAAATGGATCCAGCTGTAACAGTAATAGTAGTCAATCTAGTGTAATTAATCTGAGTCTAGGTAACAGTAAGACTAAAATTGTCAATGGTAAGCATAAAGGGTCTAAAGCAGAGTCCCAAAATAATGGCATTGTTAAAGGTAGCAGTGACTGTAAAAATGACAAATCCAGCACCACCAGCATTTTACAAAATGACAATACTGACAGAAAATCAAATAATGGTACGAGCAAAGACACAGAAGGTATGAATATTGATGAAGCCCACTCTTCTGCCAGTAACTCTCCAAACATCCGAATGGAGGACGCTGCTTCTCCTGCCTCCAAGTCCTCGTCCCCTTCACCTGCCGCTCCTTCCAGCAGCACCTCTGGATCAAAGACCCCGGTTAATGCTTTCATGGACCCCAGCTTTTATAAGGGTAAAAAGTCACAAGAGCAGCTCGGTGCTCTCAAAGACAGTTTTCAAATCAACCAGTTCCCCGACCAGGAAGAAGTGGACCGCCTTATTGCTTTAACTGGACTGACTGTACGAGAGGTTCGCAAATGGTTTAGTGATCGCCGCTATCATTTACGCAACCTCAAAGGGTCAAAGGGTACCCCGGGAGGACAGAGCAAGGCTGCATCGGGAGCAGCCAATGGTCAAAGTACACCAGGAGGGAGCTCAACTGGCAGTGCTAACCCTCTAGATCTCTCTACTGATGGCAGCAGTACCCCTGACCCAAAAACTGCCCCGCACACGCCTGCACCCCAGAGCCCACCTGCGTCACAGACTCCCACATCTCCGACCACTCCTTCAAGACGACAACCGAGACCACCCTCTCCTGACTTCACCGCTATTCGGTACAAGGAGAGAGAACCACATCAGGTAAGCGCCACATTGTAAATTGTATTGATCTTAACCCAGCAGGTAAGTCGGGTACATTTCCTCTTTAATGTCCACAGATCTAATTTGATAATTTTCTCTTTTTACTTTGTGTTTGAGCAAAAATGATTATTCACTTCATTATTCAATAGAGTGTGTGAGTTTTATTGTTGTTGTTGTAGGTAAAGGCGCTTGAGGCCAGCTTTTCCCAGAACACTGATCCACCTAATGAGGAGGTAGACCGACTTCGAGCTGAGACCAAAATGACCAGACGAGAGATCCACGGCTGGTTTACTGAGCGACGGAAACGTGTGGCAGCAGAGAAGAAGAAGGAGGAGGTGGAGCGAGCGCTGAGAGAAGAGGAAGAGGATGAGGAAGAAGAGATGGAGGATGACGATGGCCAGAAAGAGGGCAGTTCAGAGAAGCCCAAAGTCAACCCAATAAAGATCAATCTCAAAATGTTGAAGGTGACAGAGACTAAGAATAAACAAGAGGGTGAAGGCTTGGATAGCCCCGCTGTGAATGCACAAAACAATAGCACACATTCATCATCTCCAGGGCCAACTCATGCCTCCAGTTCTAAGCACTCCTCTAAGTCACCCCCGGCTCCCAAGCCCGCACCCATCAGAGGCAAGAAGACTCCAGAACAGCTGCACATGCTTAAACAGGTGTACGCGCGCACACAGTGGCCCAGTGCAGCCCAGTACGATGAACTGATCTCTGGTACAGGACTGCCCCGGCCTGAAGTGGTGCGCTGGTTCGGAGACTGCAGATACGTACAGAAGAACGGGCAGCTCAAGTGGCTCGAGACCTACCAAAGCACTGCTCTGAGTGAAAATATGAAGGAGACGAACGAGCAGGTGCTACAGGAACACCTGGACAGTTACGGCCAGCTCAATGACTCAGAGGTATGTGACTGAGTCTAATATACAGTATATACTGAACTGTTTCCCTTTTCTTTTTTGAGACTATGGTGGAACTGGACATTTTTAGCAGAAATATCAGTTATTTTCTCTATGTAACCTTTAAGCAGTGTGTGTACCTTATAATGTCCATGATAAAATAACCGGGGGGGTCCTGTTTTTTCCAGCCGTTTAAACTTTGAGGGGCCACCATAGCATGCAAAAAAAATACAATGAAAAAAGAAATGTATAGTTGTTTTTTTTTTTTAAAACAACTTAGAAATGCCTGATTTGACCAAAAAGCCAGTAGAGAATATTTATTAACTGTACTGTAACTATTAAATAATTTCACCTGCCTCACTATTGCTCCTTTCTTATGCACAGCTCGAGAAGTTGACAGAAGCCAGTGGTTTAACTGGAGACCTGGTCCGATACTGGTTTTCTACCAAGGCCTCATCACAAAAACTGCACCAAACAAGTGCCACCAAAACAGTCGTACCAGATTCAATATCAGCAGATGCCCAAACGACAGGATCCGCGTCCCCACTGGAGCCACAGCCCGGGGCAGGCAATGAGGAGAAAATGGAGCAGTCCGTGTGCGGCGTCTCAAAGGAACCAGAGGAGACCAATTAGAATATGACCTAAGGTGAGATAGATTGTCAAGGACTGCAGATACATTTTTTAGATACATAATTTTGTCAACCTACAATTTAAGTAATATCGTGGGTTATAGTACAGTCGTATTTAAAAGATCATTACCATAACACATTTGTAGGGGCCACTGTAAAATGTCTCATGATGACATTTTCATTTCTACAGGAACAGAGGGAAGGGGCCTTGTCTGTGTGGAGATATCTCCTGCTGGTGGTCTTTGTGCTAGAAGAGTGAAGCAAATATGGCAGATCTGTTGTAACAGGATCACTGGATGGAATAGAATAACTCTCCTTCTCTTAAACCCAATGCTTTTAAATAATACCCCAGCTCATTTCTACTGATGTGCTCATATTCGCCATTTTGTCCATCAAGAGAGCTCTAGTAGATCCTGGTTCGCAGGTGTGGACTGGGGAGAGGCATTGCTGGTGCCGTCTCGGTTTCTTTGTTTCGCTGGCCTGACGTGAACAATACATTCAGTGATCTGAGACTGTGATCTTCTCGAGACTCTTTTGGGAGGTCAAAACATCTGCACCTCCCTTTGTTACAGAGTGCTTGCCGACGCCTTAAAGTCAAACGTATCTCTTTTATCATCCTATTTGTATGTTCACTTGTTATTATGCACTCAAACACTTTGAAATCACGCTTGCAGCTTATTTGAATGTGCTAACATTATGTGAAAAACGGCACTGATGGTCATTTCTGGGTCTGGAAGCTTTTTGGACATTTGTAGGCCATTTGGTTTTTTAGTAAATAAATTGTTTACTTAGCTGAATTATCATCCAAAGAGGGCAAGCATTCTAGTGTCTACTAACGTTATACTGCATTAAAATATGAACTTGTTGGTGTTGTAGCATCAAGTGCTGCTTGACGTCATTGATGGTGCAAAAAACATTTTTTATGGAGCTTTCTTAATAAATTTGTAAAGAGTTTACCAAGTTCCATACTTAGGCTTGATGTTTAATTTTTACAAACACTATTTGCAAAATAAAACAGAATATAATACATTTGTGTTATTATTACCTATTACAAATCAATATACAATTAATGTCAAAGCTGAGATTTAAGCATTTGAAGCAAAAAATATAATGCAACTATTTTCTGAAACCGAGTGTATTTAAAACTACAAAAACTGTAGGAGTTAGCTGAACTTTGATTAAGGACACTAGTAAGATTGAGCAAAGGCAAACATAAAGCATTAAGTGTTTTTATTAACTTTCAGGACTGAATATGTTTTATATGAAAGGCAAAATTAAAATGAATACTTTTCCTCCCAAGAGTTTAGGCACATTACACAAAGGCATTTGTAAATGAGACAAACAAAATAAGACACTAAATGGCTTTGCTCACCCACAAAGGTGTTCTTATGTGTCCAGTTATAGTTGACATCTTTACAGATCAGTGTGCTCAGGTTACTCTTCAGTGCCTATACATGTCTATACATGTTGATCCACAAGAACAGTCCTGAGAAGAGCACCTCAGTGGGTGTGCAGGTTAAACCCAGCTGGGCTTGTGAAATATGTGGCTTAATGGTGTTGTACAAAGACAGCGGCACATGGACATAAGCAGAAAGGTCAGCAGTAAGAGTAAAGCAGCATTGAAGGGAGAGCATTCCACAAAGACCTTTCACCTGGGACAAAAACAAAAACAAAAGGGAGCTATGGGACAAATAAGGGTGCAATTCCAACAAAGATGGTGAACTATTTGGGTGAGAACTAGGTTTGTTCCTCCCATCCCTGCTGTTATCTCAACATAATTACAGCATATGGCTTAAGTATGTCTCAGTGTGTCAAACACTGAGTGAGAATACTGAGTTCACATTAAAGTCCTCCAACACTGTCTCTTACAGAAACCTCAAAAAGACAACTCCAATGGTTACATACAAACTTGGTCAAGACTTTGAAGGCCCAGACTGTGTAATGGTCAAGCACGTTAGTCATCTCGTCCACGTCAACATTTCAAGAGTCTAAATTTTAACATGTATAAAGTACAACTAATCATAAATTACCAGAACCATTTAGGGGCTTTTTGAGCTCCATGGCTAAAACCCAGCCTCAAAAAACCCATCACCCAGGGCAGTTCATCTAACCATAAAATGCATAATCAATTTATTTAAATTGGACAATTATAATGACAAAATTATATTGGGTGAAAATCATTAGCAAATCATGATAATCTAATGCACCACCATGTGACCAACAATGTACAGAAGAATTTCATCTTTACATAAAAGTATTTGTTAAATGCTGTCTAAAACCTTTAGGTTAATCTCTGATGCTCTACACACCTGCACCATCATACTCTAATGTGGAGAGACTCAAGGTAATGGAGAAATTAAAATATGTGAGACTGGCTTATAAAGGCACCTGCAGTGCAGGGAGTGGAATGATGTGCAGATTTTAGGAATGTAAGAAAAACCGTCTGGCTGTGTGTCAGTACGTAAAACAAGATGCTGCCTCACTGCTCGCTGCACAAAAACAGGCAATGACTTAATTCTGACACATTAAAAAAAATTAAAAACCTTCCATCTGCATGATTGGAGGCACAAAGAAAGGGGAGACAATAAAACAGCCATACAGAGCCCTCGTGTTTTACACATACATAAAAAGTCACATAATGAATGTTTGAAAGTTTAAATAATTAGAATATTAAAACATGGAGAAGAAGCTCTTTGAGAGCAGGTCAGCTGCTGCTGTTTTCTGGAATAAATATATTTATATATTCAGATGTACTAAAATGAGAAAAACAATGAAACGTAAATGAAACAGTTTCAAACTGATCTTATCACCATTTCCCTCTTCTAAACCTCCAAACTCCAAAGTAGCTGATGTGCACACCTTGAACACAGGAGGATGTCCAACCCCCACAACACTCAGTCCAGAGCTGGAACTTTTTCAGCCATTTTTGTTTGTGTAAACATCAGTCACTTCTGCTCGCCTCTGTGTGAGCGGGCCATTCAGGGCTGGGGTAAGGAAAGAAAAAAAGAGGTGGGGGTCCAGGCGGAGAATAGAGGGAGAGCTGCCTGAAATGTAGGCCAAAGCGATGGTGGGCGTTTCCATGGAAACAGTGTTCACAGCAGTCAGTGACATCATCAGTACGGAGACGACGGGAGGGGGGCTCTGGGGGTAACAGAAACACTTCCTGATTGGCTCGGACTCAGACACGGTTCTCTCTCCACCGCAGCATCCTACAGCAAACACAAAGACACTGCTTCAGAACAGGCCCCTATGGCATAAGCACAACTTCAAACATGCACCCCACGCATACCTCCTGTTCTGTGAGTCCATGTGGTCCAAGAGTGACTCCTGGGACACCCTGAAGTCATCCAGGGGGGACTGGTAGCGGGCTTCAAAGGACCCCTCCCTCCCTCTGTAGCCCATAGCCTGGGCCTGAGCAGGCGACTGTGGCAGAGGAGACATATTGGAGGAAACCGACGACACTGAGCTCAACTCCCCCAAACGCTCCCGGCCCACTTGAGATGATAGGGCGACAGGTGATGATCCCACTGCAAGAAATGGGCTCAAGACCTCTCCGTTTTCATCCTAAAAGGTGTCAGAAATACGGTAATATTAAACACAGCCGCTACAGTGCTATGCAACTCAAGCCTGTGATAAAATGCTCTGAGGCTGCAGTAAACCATGTGCAATCACCCAGGATCTATTGTGCTCAAAGTGGGGCTCGTCTGTCATTCACTGTAAGGAATACTTGTAGTTTTTCAGCTTAAAACGATGACAGCGGGATTTGAACCACCAACCCTCTGGTTATAGGATGACCGCTCCACCACTGAGCTATGTCGCCCCATTATTTACCTGCAACATTGATTTGGCATAGTGAGTATTACAATTTAGTAAAAGTAACCACTGTTAAAAAGCTGCTCACCATGAACAGTTACACTATATTTTAACTGGATATACATGATATTTTCTTCATTGTTTTGCTGTGCAGTTCAGATGCATAAATGTACACCACTTAAGCTGTGGTGGGACTTAAGCTGTGTACATCAACATATATATTACGAGAAGGCCATTGTGTGAGATACTGAAACACACCTATTACAAAAACAACTAAATAACTACCTGGTCTATGTAAAGCAGCTATAGTGAAATGTATTGGCTTACCCTGCCTCTGATGATATCTATATGAACCAAAAGGGAGGCCAGCTCTAGATCCTCATTGTAGCTGTTCTTTAGAGGTACTGAGCGATAACCTAGGACAAAGAATGTTAGCGTAACATTTTGAAGGGAATTGTAAAATGATTGGTTGTTTGAATACATTGCTATGCTTTGTACCTGTCTTAAGACTCTGAATTGGGAAGGTGGCTTGAGCCAAGAAATTTTGGTCATTGAACATGTCAATCTCATAAACCACAAAGCGCAGGAAGGCAAAGGCAGAGTTGCATACTGTAAACTGGAATGGCTTCCTTGGCCACGTGGGGTTCAGACCATTTTCAGCTGCAAAAAACAGAGACACAAAAGATGTTATTGACTCAAACTCATCCTAAACTGTATAAAGGTAATAAATACAGTAAACAACTGGTGAAAACACTCACATTCAGTGTTAGTTTTTTGCTTGACACTGTCATAGTCTGCCCCACACACTTCAATTTCAATAATCGGACAAACAATGCCTCGTCCATGCTTCGGCAAGTGACGAGCTCCCAAAACCTAGAGTAAAAACACAGCAATTTAGGATAGTTGTCTTATAAAAAGTCGTCTGAATTAATGGGAAAATCCTGCACCTCTATTTGAAGATTGACCTGGTCTAGCCCATGGACCGTGTGCCGGTCAAAAGGATCAAAGACGTCGTCTCTCATGATGGGCGGCTGGAGAACATACCCACACCTCCCATTTAACATGAACAGAGCCTGGTTCATCTGCATTGGCTTATCTACAAACAAGACACAAAATATCACTAAGGAAATGCCATGTATTTGGTTAAGACTGGGCTATACCCCATTTTATAAATTGTATACCATTTTCCCAAAATATGAATGTTTTGAATATGATGTTTTTTGACTCCACAAACAGAACAAAGTGTGCATTTAATGATTTATTATTTAACAATTCAATTAAAGCCAATATATTTTTTAATGATCAAAGATGTGTTTTTACATCATCCAGCCCTACATAACATTATATTCTATTCTATTCCATACACTCTCGTTGGACAGAAGACCATACCTGCTGTCTGGAAGTTGAGTGCCACCAGTTGAGAGCCACAGAGCCACATGGGCAGAGGGTCGTAGTTAGAAGAGTCGAGTCTTTGGCCTCTGGGGTAGATCCTGGACAGCTGTAGACGATTGTACTGGAGGAACTTCTTCCCCTTGATCTTGTTGACATACTTCTCAGCTTTTGTTTCGGGGAAAGATGACATATCTCTGAAACAAGCACGCTCTGTGCCAATCTCTGCAGAAGACACAAACATGGGATCATACTTAACAGTGTTGACCACATGTGCCTAAAGTGCTACAAATCATGCTTACTGTCTTCATCAAAAGGCACAGGTCTACAGTAGATGACGAGGTCTGATAGCTCCAGTGCAATCTTCTTTCTCCTCTCCATCATCTTTCCCTCCTCCAGCTAATGGTAAGGACAAAATAATACGCATCATTTCATATACAGCTATGACAAAGAAAATGTTGGAGGTGGTGGAGAATTCAAATTCACCTACCTTGGCCTCTGAGGTCATTGCGACTTCTCGGATCTTTAATACCCATTCCTTGAGCTCCTCTTGGCAGTTGGCAGCAACATCTAAGATAGGACCCGTTCTCATCGAGGTATTGGGCACAAGAGAGAAGACGTGCTGCTGACTTCCTTTCCCTTCAGTTCGTATAACTGTAAAAGGTTATATATTAAGAATAATTATTAACATTCAATTGTAATGAGGTGTGTCCAAATCTTTGACTGGTACTGTGCATCATACATATAAGAAGAATCAGTTTGCGCAATCTACAGTATTGTCATATGATTCCACTAGGTGGTGCCAGAGGCCAAGGATTTATATTTAAAAAAAAATTAAAACATCAAATAACTAACTAGACTTGGATTTCATTTTTATATTAGTAATAATTCATTTCAATGGGTGGAGGTTTGTGAAGGAGACAGCTCTGCTTTGCTTAATAAAGTGCAAAAGTGGAGGGCAGCATACCAATCTGAGAGGAAGACACATCCACACTTCCCCGCAGCAGATCTCCTAGAGGGCTGTTTTCTGCTACTTCCTGCTGGAGAAATATAGACACCAAAAATCAAGTCAATATACTTATCTTACATGTTTGTGAATGTAATGTTTTCTTACAGCTCTGTCAGGCTCTGCGGCTGATGGACTGATTTCTTCTACATAGTTAGCAGGAAACCACAACTGCTTCTTCCCTCCACAGTCACCTTTCCACCTTTGAAAGAGCACAAAATAATCAAGGTTAACACTGTAAGATAAGAGGAAGATGACTAAAGACCCCAAAAATCCTCAGAAGATCACTTACCAGCCACCTTCTTGTTTGTCCACGTTGGTGATGATGGCGTTCTTTGTAAAGGACAGTTCGTCATCTCTCTGAGCCTTATACTCATACATAGCTTTAACAGTACACTAAAAAAAGGGGCGATTAGTTCTCTGCCTAAACGTTGTAGTTATCATAACAAAACAAAACTTACTTTAAAAGTAGGCATCTGATTGGCCTCAACATAAAAGCCAGGATTTCTGCCCTCGTACAGTGATCCATAGTCAGGCTCCTAATGAGAAAATTATAATTGAGATTGACCAAAATATTATAATTATTAATAATTAGACATTTGATTATTCCGTGTTCTCACAGCAGTGCCCATCTTCGCCAGTGTGTCCTCATTTATTGGATATCGTAGTTTCATTTTGCGATACACAGGGTTCTTCTCGTAGTAGCTGATGAGATCTACAAGGCTGTCAAACTCTGAGGTGCCCAGCACCACAGTCTGTCCCTCCTGCAGGACACGGCAGTGTTTTATCTTACCCTCCGCCCTGTCCCCAACAGGAAACATAATGGTCAGGCATGGCCAACTTTAATAAGTCGTTAACACTGAAGCCACCTTACCTAAAGGAAATGGCAAAAGAGTTTATTTCTGCCCTTTTTCTGACCAGAAACGCCCCGTCACGTGGTATCCGCATCAGCATATTCTCTGCATGGCTTCTCATCAGATTGGCATGGTACCACCTGGAGCGGAAAAACATATTAGATATACAAGAAAGTTCTATTTAAAAAGAGTTATTTTATCAACAAAACTCACTCTTTGCTTTCATGGGCATTGGTTTGAGGCACGGGCTCTGTTAGCTTCATCTCAAACTCATTGCAGCGTAGTGCCACCTGCTGGTAGTGCCCGATAAGGGCATAAAGGGTATCAAACACCAGATTATCCGTTAGGTAGAATTTGGGGCTGTTTGCCTCTTGACGCGAGTGAATTCGACAGTGTTGTACCCGTCCTGAACGCCTGGAGCAGAAAAAATGTAAATAAAGAAAATCATCAGTTTGTGTTTTTACAATCAACAAATCCCTCCCTAGTCTAGTTAACCTTATTTGAACTTTGATAATCTATTTGTGATTTTGTTTTGAGCACACTGAACAGCCTTTTTCAGCAGAAAGTGAACTGTGACAGCCTAGTCCACAACATGTATAAGTATACATATATGTATGTATATGCTCACGCTCAAATATGGAAGGACATTCTCTTGGTCGGCGTGATGTCACTACTTTAGCAACGCCACAGTCGCCATATTTAAAGAGGCAACGGGGAGATCGGAATTTCCACAAATCTATAGTTTTCGATGAGGGTTTTGAAGCGAAAACAACCAATGATTATATTGACGCCCTCAATAGCACAGCCAGGAATCACTATTGTATTGTATTGTATGTATTGTGTTGCCAAACTTAAAGAAATCGCCAATGTTTGATACCAACATGTTTTCTACTATCTTATTATGTGTCTATGTACATGCCATTCAGAAAACTTAATATCTATTCATTACTTAATGTTAAATGAGGCTGTAGATGTGAAGACTAAATAGCATTTAGTCTGAGCAGAGCATTTGACAGACAACCCATAACTATCTCAAAAACTACTACTATAGTTCTGCATGTCATGTGAAGGCCCACCAACTTGTATTGTGGATATAATAGTTATTATTATTTAATTAGATCCCTTTTGTGGTTTTTAAAAAATGTGTAAGTGTATGGTGAGCAGTATGAGTACCAGAACGACAGAGTGTAGTCCCCCACAAAGGTCTCGCTCTCTCGGACCAGGAAGGACCCATCTGGAGCTCCAGTTTCCATACAGTAATCTGACAGCAGCCTCTCTGCAATCTGCCGACCATCTCGCCCTGCGCCTAGTTTACCATGGAACCACTTTTCAGTCACATGTTGGTCTACACCATTGGATACCTGGTCAAAGTGAATGTTTTTAGTCACTTGAAATACTAAGGATAAAAAGGTGGCCACAAAAAACCAATGATGAATTACAATGTCTGTACTGACCTCCCTATGCTCCTCCTCATCATCGTTGCCCTGGTTATTGGCGGTCTCTTCAGAGTAGTAGATTTTACTGCTTGTCAGGACAAAGAAATGAGGATACCACTCCTGCGGGATGGTGAGTTTATTTTCATTATTATAGAAACACTTATGAGTACTCCATTGTACACATTAAACTTGCACATGCTTACATGGTTGATGGGGTCCTCCATATACAAGATGCCATTTTTGATGGAGTTACTGATGTCATTCTCTGAGTATGTTGTGGAGGTGGACACCTCTTCATAGGCACTTCCCTCTGCAAGTTTCTTATGCTACAGTGTATGAGAAAAGGGTTAGTTATTAGAACCAAAAGAACAAAAACAAACAAACAAAAAAAGTGAACAAAAATAGAACATACAGTATCCTGGCACCTTCTCGCGGTTTCAGAAAATAAAAACCCCATGTTTGTAATCCAGCATCCATATTTAAAAAAAGCTTCAATTTTTAAATGCAAGATTACAAAT
>JAVQKD010229274.1:0-14282 GCA_036025635.1 Philypnodon grandiceps
ATTTATCACATTCTGCTTCTGGTCTAATCCCCCTGTTTTCAATAATCATAATAATAAAAAATCCTGCCATGAATTTTTTTACAAAAATGGATCCATTCTTTATTAGAATATCAAAACAATTCCAGAATTCTTCATATCTACAAATCATCAAACACGGTCCAGTTTTAACCATGACATAATTTCACATAGAGCAGTTTGTTCACAGTTTATTGAGCGTGTCTGTTGGAGGCGGGGCAGGAGTTGGGCAGCACTCCGAGCAGGACGTGGGAGGAGCTAAAGTCCAGGTGATCGCTGAGGTGAGATTTAGTAAGCTGTAGGTTCTTCATACATCCTCTGAACGGAGTGCTCACTGACAGGCTGTTCTGCTTCACATTGGCTGGACAGAAAACACGGAGGATTAGGCAAATGACGAAAATGTGGATTAACAAATCTAAACAAAGACAACAAGAACCTAGCTAGACCTACACCAGGATTGAACTATGCCAAACCAGCACTAAACCAGGGCTAAAAGAATTCTATAACAAGTCTAAACTTTGCCAAAACCAGGACTTAGCCAGGTCTAAGCAAGTGTCTAAAACCAGGATTAAACTATGTCTAAACCAGGACCATACCAGGTCTAAACCAAGTGTAATCCAGGGCTAAATTAGGACTAAACCGGGACTAAACCAGGTCTAAACCAAGGGTAAACCAGGGCTAAAACAGAACAAAACCAGGACTAAATCTGAACTACACCAGGACTAAACTGGGCGTAAAAAGACTATGGCTAAAATAGGACTAAACCAGGACTAAACTTGAACTAAACCAAGGCCAAAAAACATTCTAAACTGGGCCAAAATAATCCATGAAACTGTGCCCAAACAGGACTAAACCAAGTCAAAAGCTAAATCAGAAATTAACAAAGATGATATTTTTGGTTGAAATACTGTACACCTTCTTTCTGTGAAGTGGTCTTAGATAAAACATTGTAAAAAAAATGTGTACCTGTGAATCCGCCCACGTAGACGGGGTTGTTGGTCTCTGCAGAGGTGGATTGTGGGTAAGGGTTCTGGATGCTGTAAGTTGTCTTGTCGATGATCAGGTTCAGAGAGTGTTTGGTTTTTCGGGCGGACACTGAATGCCACTGTCCGTCGCACACGAAGTGACCGGTGGAGCGCACCGTGACCCTACCGGCGCCATTATTAACATTAAACACCACCTGAGAAATACACAAATGATTAAAAAGAGATTATTGTATCCTAAGATTTAATCATAAATTAGAGGAGTCCGTACCTGTCCGCCAACTAGCTCCAGTCCAATGGCGTCCACTTTGGCACTGCTGATCCCCAGTAACACAGCGTCTGATTGGCTGGTTCTGAACTCCAGCGATACCGTCAAATCAGAGCCCACCTTGTAGCCATTTTGCACTGAATTAAAAAAATTACTTGATTTAAAACCCAGAGTCAAAGGGGAAAATGTAAAGAAAATACTACATCAGATCTAACCTAAGGACTAAACAAGGTCTAACTAAACCAGGACTAAACCAGGGCTAACAGGGACTTAACAGGGACTAAACAGGGACTAAACCAGGGCTAAACAGGGACTAAGCTAGGACTAAACCGGGACTAAACAGGGACTAAACCAGGACTACACAGGGACTAAATGGACTAATTAGGTCTTAACCAGAACTACCCCAGGTCCAGATCAAAACTAAAACCGGTCTAAAACAGGTCTAAGCCAGGGCTAAACAGGGACTAAATGGACTAAATCAGGATCAGAACTGGATCAGAACTAAAACAGGACTAAACCAGGTCTAAATAAGGTCTGTTGGATATTTCAACACTCCTGTCATTGGTCTATTGTTAGTGTCAATCAGCTTCTTTGAATCACACTGTCCCTCCGACCCATACTTTCTAACCTCACATACAGTAACTTATGTGCGATACTGACCCAGCACAGCGTATCCAGTCCCATTGAAGTGTGTTCCTCTCTCATCACTGCTGAAACAGGAAGTGATGTGGTGCTGTGTCTGAGGCGCAGTCAAGTCCAGGGCTGCGTTGTTCAGAGACACAGAGCTGATACAGCCGGGGAAACTTTGGCTTACCTGAAACATATCAATTTATGAAAATATTAGTGAAAATGCACAGTCCCTAACTTATTGTTTTGGGAGATATGATTTCAAAGCATACATTGATTCTCTTGGCGGTGTGTGTGTGAGGCAGTCCGCCCACGTACACTCTGCTCTCCACGTCCAATTGGTTCCCTTTGATTGGGGCGGTGTCTGTGGCCCCGCCCACTGAGACGGACACAGAGCGACGGCTCACTTCTGCTGTCACCTACAACACGAAACACATTTACATCTACTGTATATGTCCACTGTCTATGAGTGTTACCATTATTTTTCTCTTCATACCGTGTGCCATTTGCCGTCGTTGACCGAACCCAAGGTCGTCACGGAGGCGGGGCCCTTTCCGAGGTCAGCTGACAGCACCAGGTGGCCGTTGACCAATCGCAGCACGGCAAAGTCCATCTGGTTCTTGCTGGACAAGAGCGTGAGGAGACCGTTCAGAGCCCAGGTCCTGAAGGAGATCCTGATGGACAAACTGAGCAGAGTGGACACTATCAGAAATGTGTCCTTACAGGGCTACTGTAGCTGTAGAACTTGGTTGTGAATTTTAATTTCACCACCAGATGTCACCAAAACCACATGTTCAAAATGACCAGGAACCTGAGTAACATTGAAAACTGGGAATGCACCTCTTCTTGACAGAACTGGGGTTGATGTTGAAGGTCATGTGACTGTGTGTGGACGATCCAAACTGAACACCAGACGGCAGGAAGCTCGGCTCCACCTCGACCGTGCACTGAGGACAATCAACCAATCACATTTTCGTACACTAAACTAACTCGGTATATTCGTAAAAAGTGAGCCAGTCCTGTGCCTTACAGTGAGTGCTCCGGGTGTAAGGGCGCTCAGGTAAGTGGGCTGGGCTACAGACAGGTAGGCGGGGTCTGCGGTGGGCTCTAGGTCCTGATCCCCGTTTAGCACCGCTCCCACGGCCCTCTTCTCCAACAGGCAGCTGTCTAACTCCGCCCCTTCGTAACGTACTGCTCCTGATAGGTCCACCAGACTATAACACAAACGCAGAAATCATATCATTTAACTCTTGTGTATATGGGCTTATTTGAACTTTTGCTGGAACTTACACTCCATTTAGCGCTAAGTTCTGAATGCAGCCTCTGAAAGACCTCGACAAGCTCTGGATTCTGATTGGCAGACGATACTCAGCCCCTGATGGCAGCCCTCCAATGAACAGAGAGGACGGGGAGAGGCTGGAGACTGCGCCTGGCGACAGGTGAATGAACTTCAGAGGCAACTCGTCAATATGGATCGAAAGAATCCTGGGACACATAAGAATTATTTATAAAAATAATAACCATTCCTTATATAAGTATTAAATTTATTATGTGTGGTTAGACGTACTTTTTGGTGAGGCTAAGTATTACTGAGTGCTGCTGTCCGTCAGAGAACTCTCCCGCGATAATGGCTCTCTGAGAAGCACCGCCCAGTTTACCAATCTCCGCCTCCAGGGTATCAGACATCAGCTGCACAGACAGGAAGTGCTGCTGGGAAAAAAAGAGATTAGGAACAATGGAACTAAATGACATTACTTCTACTCCAAATGGATAGTTACCCGTATGTCATGGCTGAGTGTAGACAGTAACACTCCAGACTGATTTCTGGAGGAGAACGTGAACAGTATCTCTGTGTCCTGAGGGAACAACCGAGGAGTGAGCTCAACAAACCCAGGACCGAAGAGGGACACACTGCGTACCGCCTGGACAAGAAATATTCACGTGTGTTAAATAAAGACTTTGTGTGGATATTATTATCTTATATCACTGAGAATGTACCTCAAGAGTGCAGCCTTTCCTCACTCCAAAAGCGTCTCTGAGGAGGTCAAAGTTAGTCCGAGCAATCTCTACATTCTTGATGCAGCCCACGTACGAGCGAGACACCACCTGACGCCTTCAACAAAAAAATACAATGATCACAAATTTAGATCTATTTACGGTTGACACATTTCTCATATGATTTCTAACCTGATTGGTCGAGAAGCAGGAAGTCCTCCGATGTAGATGGGGTCCAGGTCGTTGCGGTTCAGATCTGAGGCTGATCCGGGAGACTCCGCCTCCAACACCTCCTTCTCAGATGATTGATCGGCGGCCATGATGGACAGGTAGGCTTTGCGTTTGTTCCTCTGCAGCGTGATCTTATACCACATTCCGGTGTTGTACTTCCTGTTTGGGGTCAGCACCAAGAAACCTGAGCCCAGGTCAAAGGTCAAACGTACATGACCCTCCACCAGCTCCATGGACAGAAAGTCCCTCTGCAGACAGGAAACACAGTCAGTCCAGCCTAAAAAGACTTCTAAATGAATGTGCTCATGAAGAAGTGGAGCGTTTCAGTACCGTGTTGTTGGAGGCGAGGTAGAGCAGTAGTCCGCCCGGCGAGAGGGTCTTAAACAGAAGGACGATGGAGGTGGAGGTAGCTCTCAGAGACTTCTGAACCACTGAGTATCCTGAGCCATCAAAGTGGAAGGCTGTCTCCTCCATCTGAGGACTGAGCAGAGAAGATATACATTTGTAACTAACTGCTTATTTATTTAGACTGCCGTGAAATGTGTAGTTAGATACCATGTTCAAAATTAGACTATCAATAGGCCCAGCATTTTTTGTGTGAATAAATGAATGAATGAAACTATTCTTGACACATACCTGCTGAAGCAGCCTCCACACTGCCCCTCTCGGCTGTGGTAGTTCCACAGACCCAGGTTCTTCTCATTCAGCGAGGCCTCTCCCAGACAGCCTTGGAACCAATGGGACCTCAGCAGGGGACTTCTCTGCAGGCACACAAAATCCAATATGTTTAGTGAACAATATATATACCTTAGTTTAACAATAAATGAAAATGTAATGTGTATTACCTGAGTGTGTTCGCTGATTCCTCCGATGTAAACATTGGTGGTGTTGTCGATGTCTAAGACTCGAGCAGATCCTGGGGATGTGGCTGTTACCGATGGCAACGCAGGGGCGGAGTCAGAGTCCAGCTGATACACTGACAGGGAGGCGTGGCTTCCAAACCTGGATAGCAAACATTTATACAATGGTTTAGACCTTGTTTAGTCTAGTTTAATTGTTCTTTTTTAACTGAACTAGGCCGTATATGGGCGAAACAATACGTCTGCTACAACTGTCACCAACGGGACCTTAATCAGACATTGTGTGATTTCTAAGGGTTTTTATATTGTTAACGAGCAATCATTCTCCACCATATGAGAATGACTGGTGGAGAATCAGGAAGTAGATAGTCATTTAGTTACCACACTCCTGCACCATCTGTCTCTCTAATAGGTCTTTTACACTTGCACTGTCACGCAGACTTAACCCCCACTTGAGGTGGATGGCCCTCTAGTATATATGCAAGTCCTTGATTGAGCATGTTGAATCACCATCTCGAGTCTTTATGCACGGAGCGCTCTGATTGGCCAAGCACTACAGCTGCCACTCTAATCAGCTCACGGAAGGAAGAGGGGAAGTGACGAGAGCCAAAAACCACAACAATAATCTCATATGCTCATATATTTACTTGAAAAAGCAACAAAAAACACCTAAATGAATTAAAGGGAGACGGGCTGACGAGAGGAGATGGGCCGTCTCTCCGTCTCTTCGACAGCTGTCTGGGCGTTTCTTTGGGGTGCGGAGGCCTTAATTCATTCGATTAGTCTAAGCATTGATTCAAGCCGAGCTTAAACATTTTTATTGATTTCATTCATTGCGGTCACAGATGATCAGTCGTTTCCATGGCAACAGACTCTAGGTCAAACCAGGACTAAACCAGAACAATGAAAACCTGTACTGGGGCCTTTGGTCACATCCTTGTGCCTTTAAAAAAATGCAGTAAGTTTAAGATGTGTTCAAGGACAGGTGCAAAAAGGAGTGGTGCGTTGAAGGACAGTGGTGTAAACGTGGGAATATAAGGACAAGTGTGAGACTAACTGTGGCGGTGTGTTCAGGGACAGGCGTTAAAACAGACGGTAGGTTTCGGTACATTCAAGGGCAGTCGTATTAAATGAGCGCTACAGGTTTAATCTCGGTAGTATGAGTGAAGAGAAGTCACCTCCAAAACACACACCTCTTCAGCAGAATATCCACATAGAGTTAGTTTAACTG
Source organism: Philypnodon grandiceps (assembly GCA_036025635.1). NCBI lineage: Eukaryota > Metazoa > Chordata > Actinopteri > Gobiiformes > Eleotridae > Philypnodon > Philypnodon grandiceps. The sequence goes on from JAVQKD010229274.1 coordinate 6,211, forward strand.
GTGTCGTACACAGTTTATCAGACACATCAAATCAGACTTTGTAGGATACCACTTTGGCCAATAGTAGTCGAGTTTTTCTTTAGTACATTCTCTTATTAATTTAGAGTCATTATCATCAGTCTCCTCCTTCTCCCCACTGTCCAAATGAATGTCCTCCATCATGTCTCCTCTCCTATAGTCCAAGTCCAGTTTTGAGTCCGGCCTAAACCAGTATGTGACGGGAACCAGACCTTTCCCTGAATCTGGTCCTAAATGTCTCTATCCGTCCTTGTCTCATTTATATGTCTCTTTTGTCTTCTTAATGTCCTCTGCTTCATTAATCCAACAAAGAAAGTCCAAGTGACCTTATATTTTCACCTGAGCGACCAAAATTTCTGCCAAAAATCAGACCTTTAACCGAAATAATGAATCTACCATGTAACTAAGTAGCAACTATGGGCATGAGGTGGGAAACTTAGAGACTGACAGACAACCATTCACTCTCACATTCAATTCACTGGCCTATAGATTCTCCAGTTCACCTATACATCATGTCTTTGGACGGTGGGAGGAAGAGGAATCCATAACACAAAGGATTGAACCTGCAACCTCTTTCTTACTGAAGGGCTAATGACTCTTGAAAGCAGAATGGTTGAACGTGACATATCAAAAGGACACTATGGCTGAATTCGTTGTACCTTGTTCACTCCACAGTCACACACTGGTGGTGATAAAAAATAGCCACAGCTGCCCTGGGACAGACTGACAGAGACCAGGCAGCCTTACTGCATCTATAGCTTCTCCGTCCACCACTAAACACAACTACAGCCGCAACTACATTCCTACATACTATAGCCACAGATAGTTAGGGTAATTTGGTCTTTGGGGGAAACTGTTTTAGCCACAGTGATATTCGGCAATCGGCAAAAATGTGAAAAAAAATTCTCTGTGAATTAGAAATATTTGAGATTTGGGGGGGAATTTAGCCTGTTTTTAACCCAAAATTTGAAGCATCTTTTTTGTTCTTGCCAAAGCCATGAAGCAAGCGGTTTTAATTAATATAATACAGTTTCTTAGCACCCTCTTGTTCAAACATGGAGAGGTCTGTTTACCTGCACACACCTGAGACTGACTCACCCGAGGGCACATGACACAATCAATCACTGGTCACATGACACGGCCTTAACAAGAACAATCAGAAGTCACAGCATAACGTTGGTTTTCTTGTCTGTTACCAAAGAATGTTCTGATTTTGATTTAGATTTTTGGGGCCAGTAAAGGAAGCAAGACATATGTTGATTCTACTATTGTGAGATGTTAGTTGTAGAGGTATTTTTACATTTGTTAGCATGTTTTTAGCATGTTCTTTCACTGGTTGGGAAACATCATAATGGTTATAATTGTTTTTTCGGAATATTTTTTGGCATATTTTATTATTATTATTTCTTTTTGTTCTCTCCTACTCTTGTAGCACAGTAGAGGTATGTGTACATTATTCTTTGTTTTGTTAGCACGTATTAGCATGTTTTCATATCTTACGCATATTTTCTCACCTCCTCCGTTCTTGTAGCACAGTAGATGTATTTGTACATTATTCTTTGTGTTGGCAGCACATTGTTAGCACGTATTAGCATGTTACGCGTATTTTCTCACCTCCTCCGTTCTTGTAGCACAGGTAGGGGAACCTCCAGACGTTTCCGAGGCCGACAGCGAAGCCCACACAGCTCATGATGAAGTCCATCTGCCGAGTCCATGTCTCTCTCTCCGGATATGCTCTCAACTGCGCCTCCTCTTCGCCTTTCTTCATCTTGTCCGATCCGCCCAGCGACACCGTCGACACCATCGAGCCATTAGCCGAAACCGTGGGGTAAAGATGGCCGCCGCTACAGCCGTTAGCAAAGTTCACCTTCTTAGTCTCGTCCAAAAGTGAACACGACGACGGAGTGGATGGAAGAGACCGTTTTTCCGATTTCTCCATAGTTTATGAAAGTTCGGAAGAAGTTTATGTTTAAAAAAGTAGCTTCAATCTTTCGCACGTCGCAGTTAGCTAGTTAAATCAAAAATACTTTTTAAATTTACTTTGAGCAATTTTTGGCAAAAATTTACAGCTCAGAACCCTTCGAAGGAATACAAAAATTGGCTAAAACTGCTTAAATTTTTTGAAGTCACTTGCTATTTAGCCAAAGTATGGTTAAATGTCAAAAGAAGTTCTTAAATTGAGAAAAACTAAAATAGTAATAAAACTGCTGCTAAAATAGTCTGTCAATACTTAGCAGCCAATCATCTAACAATAGATTCCAAATAAATTTAGTATTGATTTAGGGCCTGCTTGTAGTAGCAGTCTTTTATTAATCACTTAAAATTCACTTTTTAAAAATGTAATTAGGCGAATATAAGAATTCCCAATCCAATTAGAGGCAGCCTGAATGAAAAGGGCAGTCCAGAATTGTGTGTTGGGGTCAGAAATCTGTTTGAAGTCACTAATAACGGCTCATAACCCTCGCTAATCCTCCCTGCTCCTTTTCCCGAATGTCCTGCGCGTCTCCAGCCGGCGCAGAGCTCACCTGTCACGGCTTATCTCCCCCCGAGTGTCCGCTATGTGGAAAATTCAAGTCCTTTCACCTGTTCTGGACTCAGAGGCGAGAATTTAGTCAGTTATGTGCGAATAAATTGCAATTTGTAAGAGTCAAGGTGGTGTAAAAATGAATGGGGAGAGAAACTGGGGGGAAAAGAAAGTGATATGGTGAAAAATGTAAAAAATAAACGCCACTTCACGCGCTGCGACCTTCAAAAACAATCCACAAAGCACTTGAATGTGAGTCGGAAGAATCGCATGGGACTTCACGGAGAGGGGGTCACTACAGCGGCCTGCTCAGAGCAATCCTACGGGGTCTGGGTGCGCGCAGCCCGGCGGAACAGTGTAGGCTTCAGTCGCTGATCTGGAAGTGGTCAGAAGGAGGTGAACGAAGCTCCATCCGCCGAGAACAGAGAGAGCGTGTGGGTCTGGTCTGTCCTGTCAGAGTCACGCGGAGGGGGTATTTAAAGTACGTGCGTCTGTCCGCTCGTGCGTCCGTGCGTCCGTCTGATGAAGCGTACGTGCGCGAGGAGCTTTATAAAGAGTGAGTGACGTCTTAGCTTTGACCATGCCCCCTCCGTGTCACATTTTGCAGCTCTTTCAATCAATTTCTTCAGACTCAGTGTGAAATTATTACTATTTCAGCAAGCCACGAGACAAGCAATCATTTCCAAAGCGAGCTCTATAGGTTAGCTAGTGGATAACGGCTATTTTTTAATTCGTATCGGGTTTATTGTGAATTATGGCTATTTTTTTTACTAGCCACGATGCAGATTTATGCCATATGGTTCAATAACGGGTCAAAATAAACGTCTTTTCTGATCTAGGTGTCGCGTGATTATGACTACTACAGGTTATTTTTTTTTATTATTATGAATATTATTATTATTATTATTATTATTACTATTATTATTCAAGATTGATCAAGCGTGGACGTCACTGGGATTTCTGCACGTTTTTATTTAATTTTTTTCTCACGTGACGTCACCGGGAAGACCCCCGCACAAGTGCACGCGCACAGCATCCGTAGTCACGAACAGAGCTAAACCCGCGCTTGGGAGAAATGTAGGTGCAGTGAGCGGTCAGAGGAGGAGAGAATGTGAAGGACAGTGTTTCGGAGGTCAGAGCAGAGACAGAGAGTGGACAGAAAAACAAGGCCTATCATTTTGCATTATAACATTTCGGTCACTTACTGCAACAGTCTGACGTAGAAGGCAGCCATACCACCAACAGCACGTGGCCGAAGGACACAACGGCAGAATTGAACCATCAATCTATTGGTTATGAATAGCATAAAAAAATCACCCAAAAATGTTAATTTGGTCTCTACATAAATTTATTGATAAACTTCCTGTGGCCTTGATCAGATGTCACGTGATGTTACACGTCACCGTAACATCACGGGACATCTCATTAAGACGACCGGAAGTGGTCGAAACGTGTTACTGTACGAACACAGCAAAGAAAAATCACCAACCAACTATAATAGTCGACCAAAATTAAAATACCTTAATGTCCTTGATAAGTACTTCTATCATGACACACACCCTTTAGAGGTGTCCTAGAGAGACACAGGAAGTGGACAGTGGAACCAATAGAGCTGCTGCAAAAACGAATCCTGGCTCCAAACAACAAAACATTTACTGCTAGAGTCACACACCAGTGATGGTATAAGCTATTTTTGTAACCACAGCTGCCCTGCTGCAGTCTGACATGAATTGGGTCTTGCCTAAGGGCACAACAACATTATGCACAGATTAGACCGGGATTCAAACTGCCGTTCAATAATCATCCGACACATACAGAATAAAAGAGAGGACAGCGCCACGTATAGGTGAGAGCCGTGAACTACACCCTGGCCCCAGTGGTACCTTTTTGTTTGTGGGTGAGTTTATATACACATTCACACTTCAGAAGACACACCTCGATAGACCCAACATCAAACATCTGAAGAGCTGGTTTAGTCCTGACTTAGTCCTGGTTTATACCAGACTTAGTCGGTTTAGTCCTGGTTTAATCTTGGTTTAGTCCTGATTTAGTCCTGGTTTATACCTGACTTAGTCAGTTTTGTCCTGGTTTATACCTGACTTAGTCCTGGTTTAGTCCATTTGCTCTGGCTGCATTGCATAATGTTACGCCCCTGACACATAAAACGGAGATCACTGAGACTTTATTTAGTCCTGGTTTTTTTCTGGTTCAGACCTGGTTCAGACCTGGTTTAGTCCTGGTTTAGTCCTGGTTCAGACCTGGTTTAGTCCTGGTTTAGTCCTGGTTCAGACCTGTTTTAGTCCTGGTTTGAACCTGGTTTAGTCCTGGTTTAGTCCTAGTTTAGTCCTGGTTTAGACCTGGTTTAGTCCTGGATTAGTCCTGGTTTAGACCTGTTTTAGTCCTGGTTTAGTCCTGGTTTAGTCCTGGTTTAGTCCTGGTTTAGTTCTGGTTTAGTTCTGGTTTAGTCCTGTTTTAGTTCTGGTTTAGACCTGGTTTAGTCCTGGTTTGGACCTGGTTTAGTCCTGGTTTAGGCCTGGTTTAGTCCTGCTTTAGCCCTTGTTTAGACCTGGTTTAGACCTGGTTTAGTTCTGTTTAGACCTGGTTTAGTCCTGGTTTGGACCTGGTTTAGTCCTGGTTTAGACCTGGTTTAGACCTGGTTTAGTCCTGGTTTAGACCTGGTTTAGTCCTGGTTTAGACCTGGTTTAGTCCTGGTTTAGGCCCTTGTGAGGCTGTATAATTCATCTGTACTGATATTCAGAAGAGACTTTTTTATTTCATTGTCCTTGCTGTACTACGCTCCTCCTTATACCCCCCCTAGCCCACCCCCCTCCTCCATTGCCCCTCCCCCTCCTCCCTAGCCCTTCCTAATCCAGGAAGCACTGACCAATCAACACACTCCTCCACATCCGTCCTCTCTCCTTGTAGAACACACAGCAGACTCTTCAGTGGTTAACATCAGATGGAGCTGATTAGTCTGATGGGTCTCAGGAGGAGACTTGAGTGGAGATGAGGCGGGACTAAGGCTTCTATTCTCCACAGAGCCATCACCTCAGAGAGTTCTCCTTATAAACAGTAGTGGTTTAACCTCCATACAGAGAGCTGTGTGCTTCACATCACGACCATAGTTAGTAAAGTATAATAATAATATCCTGTTCTTTTGGTCCACGGTGAGTCTGTGGGTTTCGGTGAGAGCCCATGAGACCTGCTGCAGACACAGGTTCTGCTTACTCTTCGATATTAAAGTCATGAATCACACGTGAATGCAGATCTCATTTCAGGATAATATTAATGTGCTCGTTGTTGACTGGTTTAGACTAACAGCCCTCCATGTTAACGTCCACATTCATTTGGGTAAGGTTTCAGAAGGTTTTAGCTGCATACAGGATATTGTTCTGGACACAGGGGGCGCTCATCACACGTTTAACTCTGAGAACAGCAAACTTGATTTGATTGTGACCGAGAGAAATAACAGACTTGGTCTTGGTCTTGGTCTTAGCCTTGGTCTTGTCTTGGTCTTGGTCTTGGTCTTGGTCTTGGTCTTGGTCTTGGTTTGGTCTTGGTCTTGGTCTTGGTTTGGTCTTGGTCTTGTCTTGGTCTTGGTTTTAATTTTGGTCTTGGTCTTGGTCTTGGTCTTGTCTTGTCTTGGTCTTGGTCTTGGTCTTGGTCTTGGTCTTGGTCTTGGTCTTGGTCTTGTCTTGTCTTGTCTTGGTCTTGGTCTTGGTTTTAATCTTGGTCTTGGTCTTGGTCTTGGGCAGATTACCCTCTTCATCAGAGAACAGATGATAAACTGAACGATCTCTGTGTGTTTTTGGGAAACTCTAAAGACGTTAAATGATCCTGGAGTAACTGAAGCACCAAACATCTGCAACAACAGACAACAGACAACAGACAGCAGACAACAGACAGCAGACAGCAGACAACAGACAGCAGACAACAGACAACAGACAACAGACAACAGACAGCAGACAGCAGACAGCAGACAGCAGACAGCAGACAGCAGACAGCAGACAACAGACAACAGACAGCAGACAGCAGACAGCAGACAGCAGACAGCAGACAGCAGACAGCAGACAGCAGACAACAGACAGCAGACAGCAGACAGCAGACAGCAGACAACAGACAGCAGACAGCAGACAGCATTTGAGTGGGTCTCAGATTGTGGTGCAGGGCCGTTTTTAGTCTAGTTATCCCACTGCTGGGTTAGTCCTGGTTAGTCCTGGTTAAATCTGGGTTTGTCCTGGTTAAATCTGGGTTAGTCCTGGTTAGTCCTGGTTAAAGCTGGGTTAGTCCTGGTTAAATCTGGGTTAGTCTAGTTTTACTTTTGTCCCCTGTAGGGGTGGAGATATGGTCAAAATATACATGTATGAAGCCAAGATCAAAATTTTAGTTTCCATTTTATTTATTTATCCTTTATTTTTCCAGGAAAAAAATCTCTTTTTCGAGGAGGTCCTGGCCAACACGAAGAGCAGCACTAAGTGCTGAGTGCAAACAAGTCATTACAGAATAAACACAGAATAACACTGATTCTGTTCAGGTTCTGTGTTATTGACTTGACATGACATTATTGACATGTTTCAGTAAAATGAGCAGAGCATAAATGAAGGATCAGATCAGATCCTCTTCAGATCATGATTAGATATGATCACAGATCACACGTTCTTGCACTAATGCCCCATTCATGTTCACATGTTCTGCAGTTATGTCTGTGGGCTTTATGTTGGCATGGCTCACTAGGCTTAAGGTGTGAAACCTAATTAACATGTTGTGATCCGGCCCCTACAGTCATGGATGCAAACAAACATCACATGGCACAGATTCACGCAGCGGGCGCCAGATCTGGTTGGCCTTTATCCTTCACTTTTGTTAATGATCGGGACTGTCTTCAGATGAGTCCAGTTCTTCAGATCTCTGGTCAGTTACAGAGGATCTACTGCTCCTGAAAACATGTAAACACAAACACTTCATGTAAACACAAACAGTGAAATGTGTGTGTGCTGTGAACCGTCCGTGTGTCCGTGTGTCCGTCTGCCCGTGTGCCCGTGTGTCCGTGTGTCCGTGTGTCCGTGTGTCCGTGTGTCCGTGTGTCCGTCTGCCCGTCTGCCCGTCTGCCCGTGTGTCCGTGTGTCCGTCTGCCCGTCTGCCCGTGTGACCGTGTGACCGTGTGTCCGTGTGTACGTGTGTCCGTGTGTCCGTCTGCCCGTCTGCCCGTCTGGCCGTCTGTCCATGTGTCCGTGTGTCCGTCTGCCCGTCTGTCCGTCTGCCCGTCTGTCCGTGTGTCCGTCTGCCCATCTGCCCGTCTGCCCGTCTGTCCGTCTGCCCGTCTGCCCGTGTGTCCGTCTGCCCGTCTGCCCATGTGTCCGTGTGTCCGTGTGTCCGTGTGTCCGTGTGTCCGTGTGTCCGTGTGTCCGTGTGTCCGTGTGTCCGTGTGTCCGTCTGCCCGTCTGCCCGTGTGTCCGTCTGCCCGTCTGCCCGTGTGTCCGTGTGTCCGTGTGTCCGTGTGTCCGTCTGCCCGTGTGCCCGTGTGCCCGTG
>JAVQKD010230601.1:0-10201 GCA_036025635.1 Philypnodon grandiceps
AATATTGATACTGCAACATTCAACATGGTTACGAACATGTTTTTTTCATATTTTGCAATAATAATTCTACAGTATTAGCAGCGCTTACAGCATACATTATTTTGCCCCAAATGTAATAATACAAATGTAATAATGCATCGTCATATGATAATGTAGTCGTTAATATTATGAACCATTTAAAAAAAGTTTTTTGTTATGTCCCACAGCTCAGTGAGTGGAGGGGTGTGGATGGGATGGACAGCAAAGGGAGCTCTCTGCCCTTGATGCCCGAGCCTGCGAACCCCATCAGCATGAAGCAGCCACCCGAGTCCCTGAGTGTTCACAAGGGCTGTGTGGACATGAGCAGTGAGCCTACTCTGCTCATGGACAAGGCTGCTGCTCAGTTAGCTGCTACTCTACAAGACAACATGCTCCAGAAGATGTCCAACCACAGCCATGAACATCTCAAAGACCTGACAGCACTGGTGCTGAATGGAGACCAGGATGCTTTACCTAAACTGTGCACCCCCGAGGCCCCCGTGTTTAAACCAGCAGAAGTCCCAACGACAAACGGCATCCATCACCCCAACTGCAGCCCTCACTCTGAGCCCGAGTTTAAAGTGTCTGTCCCACAAGTGGTGCCCCAGCCGCAGGTGGAGCCATGCACCGCGAATGGGATGAGTCTAATCAGCTCCACTGAAGACACCATCACAGGAGCAGAGCAGAGGGAGGAGGTGAAGACGAGGAGGGGGAGGCCACTCAAGCCAAAACAACAGCTAAACCTCTGTCCTCATGCTGTTCCACCAGAGATAAACGGACACACAGGGCCTGTGGAAGAAACTGGAGACGCTAATGAGGTTCTTATTATATTCTGTTTTTGAACTGTTGAGTCAAACAAACGGCAACAGAAGCTGTTAAAGTGTGACTCAGTGAAGCCGTTGACAGAAAGTCTGTTCACTCTCACAGTTTCACTATAAACGCATGATCTTGATAACATCCTAAAACATTCAAATCACTTCATGTCCCACAGTTGAACACATTCAAGTTATTTGGGAAACTAAATATTAATAACTAAGTATATATTGGTTTGTTTATTGTTGGTAAAAGAAGCAAAGTCATTTTCAAACTATGCTGGTTTCCCTTGTGCAATCAATTACTTGTAACATTATTATATAAGCATATCACCAGTCGATTCACTTCTTACATAAACATTTTAATCATTGTCTATTTTTTTCTTTTTCCAGCTCAATCGCTCAGATATGACAATAATAGCTCCTCCAGCAGAAGCTCCACCAGCAGTAGCTCCACCAGCAGTAGCTCCACCAGCAGTAGCTCCACCAGCAGTAGCTCCACCAGCAGTAGCTCCTCCAGCAGTAGCTCCTCCAGCAGTAGCTCCTCCAGCAGTAGCTCCTCCAGCAGAAGCTCCTCCAGCAGAAGCTCCTCCAGCAGAAGCTCCTCCAGCAGTAGCTCCTCCAGCAGTAGCTCCTCCAGCAGTAGCTCCTCCAGCAGAAGCTCCTCCAGCAGTAGCTCCTCCAGCAGAAGCTCCTCCAGCAGTAGCTCCTCCAGCAGAAGCTCTTCCGCCAGTCCGGTTCTATCCCGGGGATGTGGTCTGGACCAAGGTTTCAGGATACCCCTGGTGGCCCTGTTTGATCACCACAGACCCAGAGCACAACAGCCACTTTAGACAGAAACCTAAAGGTGGAGCAACATTTACTATAATAGAAACACGATGATTGATGCATGTGTGCTCATAAACAACTCATTGTATTATAATTTTTGTTTTACAGTAAATAACACAAAGCCAGGACTTCTGTACCATGTGCAGTATTTTGGAGATGCCCCTGAGAGAGGCTACATCTTTGAGAAAAACGTGGTTCCCTTCGCTGGAGAGGAACAGTATCAAGAGCTCAGTCAAGGAAACAGGAAACCAACCTCCTGTGTTAATCACAAAAAGGTAAAGTATGGGTTTTCTGAATATATCATATAGAGGCTAAAGTAGTCTCCAAGCAGATGTTAATTTTTTTTTGCAGTACATAATCAGTTTTCTACCCTTTTTGACCTAGACTCCCCCTGTACCTCGTAAGCTTCGGGTCCAGTGGAGCGTGGGCATCTCTCAGGCGACAGAGGCTCTGAGTCTGACTCCAGATCAGCTTCTGACGAACTTCACTTTTGTTTACGACGAGGAAGGGCCTCATCTGAATCCTCACGTTCTTGAGAAGTTAAACCCCGAACCTGAAAACACTGAGCTGGATCAAGAAACTCAGTCAAGGCTGAGTCCAAATCTTGATCCAGAGAAGAGTGGAGATACAACCACAGAGTCAGACGGAAATAAGAAAATAAAAAAGATCAATGTTAAGAAAGCTCAATGGAAGGTGAAAGATCATGTCGATAATGTGAAGAAAACTATACCGAAAAAATCGAAGGAAATAGTTTCTTCTGAAGAAACGTCACGATCATCCTCACAGGTTTGTTACTTACAGTCTTAACTTGTACATACAAATGCACAACAGATTCCATTTATCATTACAGTATTGTGACTCAAGATTCAAAGAGTTTCTTCTATCATATGCACAATAAAGGAAATCTGAATTCCCTGTACATAGAAATAAAATACATTACATGAGTTCTTCACAAAACACTGGCTCATGCATTTCATTACACATTGAATTTTGAGCTTCTAAAGTTAACTTTAAGGGCTACAATTCATTTGTTAGATTTTCTTTTTTCAAATGTGTGTGTGATCAACTTGTCTTTTACAGGTTGCCACCACTTCACCACCAGATTCAACACCACAATCAACAGAACCAATTAGGAAAAAGAAAACTCAAACTGATCAAACCTCTGCAAAGACGCTGAAGGGAAAGAAAAAAGTAGCAGTCAAAAATCCGTCAGAGCCCAAGAAAAAGAGTAACTCCAATAAGGTTTTTCCGACAGATGATGATTCTGATCCAGCCTCACTCCTCGTTTCACTGCCAGGTTTGTTCAAACTTTTGTGCCTATTTCTGAACATGAATTTCATTTGTATAAATAAAATAATAGAAATCTTGATGTCTAGAGTCAGAATTTTTTCCAAGGTTTGTCACAATAAGGAACATTTTCTAATAAAAGGTTTTCCCCGGTCACCCTCGTCTACATGCTCCATCTGGATTATAGTGTCTCACAAAACAATTTCCACATCAGAGCACATTTTTTTTAATCATCTGAATATTCTCCTCAGATGTTTCGTTGTGATTTTTCCTTATCTGCCACAGTAATATTGAGTTCACAATTAATAATATACCAAGTAATCAACGTATGGGGTCAATTGTTTATAATTTCACATTTTATCAACAGTTGCAATATTTCTGCTTCTAGATGAGAAGGCGCAGAAAACCTACAAGATGAAAAAGACTGCAGAGCAGAAAACAGGTCAGCTTTTTTTTGGGCTACATTTGACCTTAGTATCCTCCCATTTAGGGCATTTGGTGTTGGAGAGAATGTTATAGTGTTATCTGTAACAATACTTTTTTGTTTTTTAGTAGTGAGAGCGTGGCAGAAGACTGTTAAAAGGCCATCAGATGCTGCAGAAGACAAAGATCCAAAACCTCCCAAAAAGCGTAAAATGATCAAAGATGCAGACAACCAGGTGAGTTTAAAACACAAGCATACTAATAAAGTCATTTTAATTATTCCATTATTAAGTGATTTACTTTGGTCTATTATCTTCTCTTTAAGACTTCAGATACAACAGAAAAGAAGCCAAAACAAAAGAAGAAAATGGACAAAACTGAGCTAAAAGAAACCAAGAAGAACGTGAATAATAAGTCAAAAGGCCTCACCGGTGAAAATAGTCTTATTATTTAACTCTGACAACAGCAGTGGTAACAGTTTGAGTGACTGATGATACAATCTCTTCACAGATGACCAAGAACCAGAGAAACCAAAGTACAAGAGGAAAAGAAAACAAGATGGTGAGAGTGGAGAGAGCACACCCACGAAAACCAAGAAACGACGCCCATCACTTTGTCCTGAGCCTGAGGTTAGTGCTGTGAGCTTGTTTTTAATGGCATACTCATGGCATACAAGTCATCAAATGAAATCCATTGGAAACTGGTGTTGTCAGCTTTGTGATTAAAGTCACTCCATTGTCAGAAAAGATAGTATTAGAAATTAACTATTGAAAATGATCAATCAGTCATTGTTTATACATGTTTTGCAAGAAAATTGAACCTTTATTTCCCCCTTAAGGTATTGATAAACAATAGTAAGCTGTTGGTGGTCTGTTGCAGGGCTCTGGGAGTGAAGGACGTCCTGACTCTCCAAGTGACAGTTTGGATGGGACAAAGAAAGGAGAGAGAAAGAAGGAGTTTGTCTGTCAGGTGTGTGTTATTTCTATTGTCTGTTTATTCCCTCGTGTATTGTACATATATCTAATTCTATTAGAGCCACAAGTCCTGTTTTACTTTCTGATGGTCGGGGTTGCAGAACTTAAAGGCCCTATAAACATTAATGTATTAGATAACAAGGGTGTGGTTGGTATGAAAGTAATAATCTCACTGTAACATTAGCTGTATTTACCTACAAGTTAGTTGCCACCTTTTGTTGCTTTTTATGGACAGCAAGTGATTGAAAACTTGCTTTATAAGCAATCCTATGAAGGGCATTTACTGTCTGTACCAGGTGTGTGAACAAGCAGGTGAGGATCTGGTTCCCTGTGAGGGTCAGTGCTGTGGGATGTTCCACCTTCAGTGTCTGGGTCTGTCTCTGAAACCAGACAAGCTGCTCTGTCAGGAGTGCACCTCAGGTCAGAACCGCTCAGTGTTTTACTATATATATATTTTGTGGTGTTTTTTAGCAAACCTTCCTTTCATCCTAAGCCTCTTGTGTGTCTTCTGTCTGTGCAGGAGTCCACTTTTGTTTCAGCTGTAAAACCTCAGATGGACAGGTGCGGCGCTGTCACGTCCCTCACTGTGGTAAATTTTACCACGAGGCCTGTGTTCGCCTCAGTCCACTCACTGTGTTCGATAATAAGGGCTTCCGCTGCCCCCTGCACTCCTGCCTCAGCTGCTTCTACAGTGGCCAGTCCAAGCACCGAGCCAACAAAGGTAAGGAGCTATAGAAAGATTAGTCTTTTCTTTACAGAACCTACTTAGTGAAATATTTTCCTTCGTGACTCAGGTCGGTTGATGCGTTGTCTTCGATGTCCTGTGGCGTATCACGCTGGAGACCTGTGTGTGGCCGCGGGGAGTGAGACGATCACTAACTCTGCTGTTATTTGCACAAACCACTTCAACGCCAAGAAGAGCGCCAGCCACCACAGTCATGTCAATGTCAGCTGGTGCTTCGTCTGCTCCAAAGGTTAGCACCAGATAACAATAGTCTTTGATCAGTTAAACCCTTGAGTTTAGGCTCATGTCTAAACTGTCCCTATTTTTTTGTTTGCTCCAGGAGGACAGTTACTCTGTTGTGAGTCGTGTCCCGCTGCCTTTCACCCCGATTGTCTGAACATTGCGATGCCCGAAGGGAGCTGGTTCTGTAACGACTGTCGAGCCGGAAAGAAACCCAAATACAGAGATATCGTCTGGGTCAAACTCGGCACGTACAGGTGAGAAACCAAATAAACTGAGAAGGAAGCATCTCTACTTGCATTAGACTTTGATTATACTGTACAGGTGCGTCTAAAAAACATTTAGAAAAAATTCAGTCAGATCACTTTCTTCAAGCTATTTTAAAATCTACATGGTATGATAAGTATTTGGTATATTGTTGTAATTGTTCATCATTCAGAAGGTTTAGAATCTTCCCTTAAACTGCATTAAGGAAAGAAGTACATTGTATATCATTTAAGACTAACATTTCCAATATTTTTTTCTAGATGGTGGCCTGCAGAGATCCACCACCCCAGAAACGTCCCGACAAACATCCAGCACCTCCGACACCAGAACGGGGAGTTCCCGGTTTACTTCTTTGGTTCTAAGGATTATTACTGGACTCACCAGGGCCGAGTGTTTCCTTACGTGGAGGGAGACCGAGGCAGCAAGCACCAGACCAGCAAGATCGGCAAAGTCTTTAAGAACGGTAAGAAAGTGAAGATTAGATTAACTATACAAACAAGTGAGAAATGTTTTAACTAGCTTCGGTGTCCATATGACAAATGAACCACAGAGACATTTTTATTCCATCAGAAGGAGCAGAATCTCCACTAACCGGTATTGACCTCTGTTACAACCTAGATCATACTGCTTGTCTTGTCCGTGGGCATGACACTACACCCACGTAGTTTCACCTTTCCTCACCATTACTGTGACTGTTGTAGTATGTCTGACCAGAGGCAGTGTATAACAGTGGAGTGGAAATATAATGGGCTTAATTATAATGCACTTTGTATATGAATAATCTCTACATTAACCTAATCTATTTTTATTACATTTTTTTCAGCTTTGTCAGAGGCTGAAACTCGGTTTACAGAAATAAAGATGAAACAAGAAGCAAAAGAAGCTCAAGAGAACAGCAGGAAACCACCTCCGTATAAGTTCATCAAGGTCAGCCATTTACACTTCTGTCAAACATGATCTTTTTACTATTGTTTCTCTGCATTCCTGATCATTTCACTAGTAAACCTTCTACAGTAGGTCTTCATGTTCTGTTCATTGTTTAATGATTAGTTGGAGTTGAAATTGTTTTGGAACTGCACAATGCTTTGTTTGATTTTTTTTTTTTTTTTTTATTGATTTTTTTATCTCTCCTCCCTAGGTGAATAAACCGGTGGGGCGGGTACAAGTCTACACAGCCGACGTCTCCGAGATCCCGAAGTGTAATTGTAAACCCTCGGTCGATCGTCCGTGTGGGTTTGAGTCCGAGTGTTTGAACCGGATGCTGTTGTACGAGTGTCACCCTCAGGTCTGTCCCAGTGGAGACCGCTGCTGTAACCAGGACTTCACCAAACGCCTGTATCCAGAGACCAAGATCATTAAGACTCCAGGGAAGGGATGGGGGCTTATATCACTACGGGACATCAAGAAGGTACGAGTTTATCGACGCACACAACCAAACTTAACTTGTGGTTTAACGGCCCTACTGTATTTGCACGCTCCGAAGAATTTTGTTAACAACAGAAGTCATAAAAGTTAATGAAGTAATTAGCACAAAGATATCCTCCTCAGGGCGAGTTTGTGAATGAATACATTGGAGAGCTGATCGATGAAGAGGAGTGTCACTCGAGGATTAAATACGCTCAGGAAAACAACATCACCAACTTCTACATGCTCACCATCGACAAGGTATGAGCAATTCTACATGTATACACTCATTCTACATGTATACACTCATTCTACATGTATACAATCATTCTACATGTATACACTCATTCTACATGTATACACTCATTCTACATGTATACACTCATTCTACATGTATACACTCACACAGTCTTGTATAGAATAGCCTTATTTGCTCAGATGTATTGTTGCTCTTGTGTTGGATCCGTCATGTGCTGTGTCTCTGCTGCAGCACTGTTTCTGCCGAGAGCTACACAAGTGTATTGCATTGGGAATGTTACACAGAAGGATTTGTAACATTACAGTAGTCAATACAACAGTTACCAGCAGAACATGTTCAAGACCAGGCTTAGGCAGCTTCCCAAACGAGCTAATGCTCTAAACTGTCCATTTATGTTGTTTGTATACAAAGAAACATATACTTTTTATAAAAATTAACAGTTTTTAAGTTCCTAAATTGTTATATACTAATGTTTTAAGTGGAGATTGCCGTTTGTTAAGCCCCTAGAGTGTTTTTGGCAATTATCCATCACATTTTTGTGAATCTCGCTCTCTTGCTCTTTCGCTCTCTCTCTCGAGATAGAGAGAGAGAGTTATATCTCGCTATATTGATCACTGCATTAATGTTTTTAATTGTGAAAATAAAATTTATGAAGTTAATTAAAGTTATGTCTGTAGGATCGTATAATTGACGCAGGGCCAAAGGGAAACTACTCTCGCTTCATGAACCACAGCTGTCAGCCCAACTGTGAGACTCAGAAGTGGACGGTGAACGGAGACACGAGGGTCGGGCTGTTCGCTGTCTGTGATATACCCACAGGTGAGTGACCAAATGTATAAAGCTATACTAACTACATCTATCTATTGAATGTTTTATGATCAATACATCTATCTATTGAATATTTTATGATCAATACATCTATCTATTGAATGTTTTATGATCAATACATCTATCTATTGAATGTTTTAGGCACTGAGCTGACGTTTAATTATAACTTGGACTGCCTCGGCAATGAGAAGACTGTGTGTCGCTGTGGAGCTCCCAACTGTAGTGGCTTTCTTGGCGATCGACCCAAGGTAAAGCAATGGGCAATGTGTGTATGAGGCAAGGCAATGAAGTTACTAGCTTAAGCTGCCAACATGCATATTTCCAAGAGGTTTAATAGATTCTGCATCAGATAAACACATTGTGATATAGCAGTATAAGGCAAGCCTAAGATTACTTGTTCTTAACCCAATGACAAATTTGAAAATGTCTGACCCCCAACTGGCTTAGATTTATACAGAAAATGGCATAATTCATTGTATGTCTTCAAGACCTCAATAAAAAAAAATACCCAGGCACTAGGGAAAAAAAGAGTTTGTGATTTTCAATACTGCATAGAAATATAGCTTAAATGAATCACTTGCATATCTTAAATCCTATTCATAACATAAAGCGTCTTGTTTATCAGAACTCAAACGGTCACACAGCCGAGCCTAAAGTGAAGCGAGTGAAGAGAAAATACAAGAAGCGGAAACACGACGGTAAGAAGTCGGACGATGAGTGTTTTCGATGTGGGGACGGAGGCCAGCTGGTGCTCTGTAACAAGAAGAACTGCACCAAGGCCTATCACCTGAGCTGCCTCAACCTCACCAAGAGGCCTTTTGGTAAGACACTCCAGACACAAGTCTTCATTTTGACTTGACATTGAGATACCTCGACGACCAAATTCTAATGATTTCCTCTCCTCAGGTCGCTGGGACTGTCCGTGGCACCACTGTGATGTTTGTGGTAAAAACTCTGAGGCCTTCTGTCAGCTCTGTCCAAACTCTTTCTGTAAGGCTCACGACGATGGCGCCCTGCGACTGTGGCCCGCCACCGGTCAACTCTGCTGCTTAGAGCACGAAGACGCAGAAATCACCCAGAGACAAGCCATCCAAGCAAAACCGAAAAAACAAACTAAAAACAAGATCAAGGGCAGCACAAAAACTCCCAGAGCCCCAAGAAAATTTACCAAGAAGAAGAAAGCAATCAAGGCGTGACAGACTATAGCCCTGAAAAGTAAAATGTGTCAAAATGGCGTCTTCAGGAAAAGCACCTCAAAAATATATATATAAAAAAAAATTAAACACCAGGTTTAGTTTCTGCACTGAGCGACAGCTGTGGTATATAAGCACTAGGAGGCTATGTGCTGTGTCTTTAAGTAAATCCCATTGCTTAAGGGGAAACTTTGACTAACCTATGGCAACATATTATGGTTAATATTTCTTTATGTTAAAAAAAATATATGTTTTCTGAAATCACAGAACATCTTGCCTATTTTAGCTGCCAGCATTGGTACAAAATCTACAAGAGCCACAAAATAATTATAACATGGTACGTTTGTTTATTGTAGCCTGGTCATATACAGAATTCCTACAAAGAAATTCAGTAATGGCAACAAAAATTGACAAAATTTAACTTGTGTAGCTTGGTCTACAGTGCATGTCTTCAAATCCCACGGGCCTGACATTTCCAGTGTTTTTACAAGCTAATGTCAGCTCCATAGAGTTACATTATAATTATCGCGTTTTCATTCTTGCGTCAACTGTAATTTGCACGTTGATTTGGCATAGGTTTTGCTAGATACCCTGACCCAACTCGCTTTTATTTATCCAAGCTTGGGGCTGCAACAAAGAGCACACCGTCTTGTGACTCTTCATAGCTGGGATTGTGATATTTGAAGACGTGTTGTTGACGAGAAACTGAGTTTTAATTTATTTTACCACAAAAACGAGCTGGCCTTTTCCTTCCAGCTTCTCTGCCAACTTGAATTAACAAGGTATCCCTTAATTTGCCTACATCAACAACCAATATTTTTTTATGAATATAGTCATACATGTACAACAGAATGACTATGGAAGACACTATTGAACCGTGCCTTTGAGGCCACTTTACTGTAGACTTTTACAAAAAAAAATTAGTTTATTTTAGTTTGAATTTT
>JAVQKD010231069.1:0-12510 GCA_036025635.1 Philypnodon grandiceps
CACTTACTTTGGCAGAGAGCAATGAAACTTGGTACAGTGATTCTCCACAGTGTACCCAACATAAAATATTATTATGACCCCACCCTACAACAAACAGGAAGTCGGCCATTTTGAATTGAAGGTCAGGTATATTTGACAGCCTCTAACTTGCACATACTTTGCCGCTATAGCGCCCCCTATAGACTGAAAAAAAAGTTGTTTTAGGGAAATTTACAAAATTTCTCAAAAATAATTCTTCACAAACATCCAGACAAATCAAAAAAGTGAAATAGACCCTTCCCATGTTTTTCACGGTTTGGGGGCGGGGCCTCTATGATCTCAACTGTGAAAGTCTTTGCTGGATATTTTTGCAACTTTTGCACGCAGTTACAGATCATGAAAACGCAGAACTGATTTAAGCCAGTTGTGGCAGACGTATGGGGCCATTTCGCCAATATACACCTTGCTGTCGGGTACGACAGCACAGGGCTAGTTAATTTTTGTTAACTGTAAAACCAACCATCATGAAGATGCAAATGAAGTTTTTTGATAACACACTAGTGCAACTGTGCTAACATTGCCGTGTATTTCCCACTCTGCTGTTAACATTTTGCTCTTGGTTTTCTTCAAATACAATGGACTTCTTAACTGTACTCCTGACATACCATTGCAGTCTTCAGAGTTACAAAGAGAAAGCTCACAGACCCAATACCATAGGGAGCTCAAGTTCTCTGTACTGACATTCCCCGAAACACAGCGCTGCAGGGAGTAAGGGCCCTGTTTATCTGCTGGGAGTTGGAATGCAACAGATGAGGCCTATCCATGGGTTCACTGTTATTTAAGCAAGTTCCTGTAACCTTTAGCAAGTCCCAATAAAACTTTGGAGCTCATCAGTAGGGGTGTGCGATATGGAATTAAAACATTGTATCGTTATATGATGTTATGACAATCTGTTTATCTGGGAAGATCGTTGACTCCTGCTAATTATAAAGACACTGATAGTAGCTGCCTTCAGTGTAAGACAATGTAAAAAAACAACTAAAACAGTGATATTACATTTAGACCATATCTCCCATCACACTGTGTCTGTCATGGTGAATAAAGATCACAGCGATACCGTAACTGGTAACTTTTATGTACAGTAGATTTGTTTTGTGTAAAGTGGCATGTTCAGAGATGGTCTGCAGCAGACCTCGATGTACCACTCACTGGGATTTGTATCTTTTCCAAATTGTTCCCTGTAAATCGTAGACATGGTTGTATGTGAAACATACTACACACAGATTTATCCAGCCTAAGATAAATGTATGTATTTTAGATACAGTCTCAGGAGGACAGTAAAGGCAGCGACACTCAGAGCTCATTTCTTACTGGCACTTGGGGCAAGAAGAAACCTAATCTTTTGGCTAAAGTAAGATGTGCAAGAACCCATATCATTGTATTATCACTTACTTGCCCATTCAAATTCAAATCTTGATTCTTCACATTTGCAAAATAATCGGAGGGCTGGTTTTAGGTTTTGGGTTTTTGATTGATCACAAGGTGGTTCAAACTAGGTGTTTTATTTCTCTGCTTTTGTGACTGAGGGTTTTGGCTCTGGCCTTTGATTACACAGTGGTGGTGATCTTATCCCTGATGGAGATGAATGTCTTGAATGAAGGGTCTTGGTGTGTGTGTGCTTGATTGTTTACCAGCTCAGTCTCATCAGAACCATGGATATTCACTAAATATTTATTGTCTGGGGAGACAAACATCCCAATCTATCTGTTGTCATCTGCGTTATGTCCATGTTCCTGATTTGACTGGTTCTATCACTGTTCACTGCTTGCCGAGTCTGAGGTAAACACACTTCATTATCTCATGTGTTTGTCTTCACAGGCGTCTCAGCAGAGCAGTCCACAGGCCGTGTGGGTAGTCCCTGCACTCCGGCAGCTGCATGAAATCACTCGCTCCTTCATCAAGCAGACCTATCAGAAACAAGACAAGGTATAACTTAGGTATATGAACACAAAAGGTTTAACAGCATCTGATTTATAAACATTTCTGTCTCTCTATAGAGTATTATTCAAGATCTGAAGAAGAACTTTGAAATAGTCAAGTTGATCACAGGATCACTTGTGTGCTGTCATCGTCTCGCAGTCACTGCTTCAGGAAACAATGGGCTCTCAAGCTTGACCCTGGTGGATGGACGGTACACATATCAGGAGGTTTGTTCATTTTTTATTTTATTATATTAAATAAATTCATACATTTATTTTACTACTATTGGTTGTCTCATTTTGACTAGGTATTTTTAACATCATAATTAGCAATAATATTTTCCAAATACACCAGGTTTTCTCACACACTATCTGGACATGTGACACTATTGAATGTTGGTTGTATGAAGCTCATGATACATACAGACATCTGCCATCTTCTTTGTTCAGTATCTGGACAGCCACCTGCGCTTCTTGGCATTCTTCCTCCAGGAAGCCAGCCTCTACCTGGTTTGGAACAGGGCCAAGGAGCTGTGGGAGTGCCTGGTGTCTGGACCAGATGTCTGTGAGCTTGACCGAGAGGTATGTGTACCAGTTTACAACATTTATTTATAACTATAATATAAATAGAATTATGTGATTCTGCATTATGGGCAGTTAAGATGACTGACTGACCATTACTCGTGTATTGTTATACAGTGATGTCATAACATTCAGCTGCCTTAATTTTGAACTAAATTGATGGCAGGTTTGACATGTGTTAAAAAGACTAACACATGTATATTGTTAACATTATGAATACAATGTAATGTGAGCAGATGTGTTTCGAGTGGTTCACCAAAGGACAACATGACCTGGAGAGTGATGTTCAGCAGCAGCTTTTTAAGGAGAAAATCCTTAAACTTGAGCCCTATGAGATTACCATGAATGGTGAGATTTGTATGTGGTGAGATACTGTATAATGAATCATATAAAACAGTAGGGGATTTACCATGTGTTTTCTTTTTTCAAAGGCTTCAATCTGTTTAAGACTTTCTTTGAAAATGTTAATCTGTGTGACCATCGCCTAAAACGCCAGGGAACTCAGCTGGTAACACCTGACATTGATTTCTAAAGACATTTGAAGTACATTGTTATGCATATGCTGTAGAAACAAGTTGTTTTTCTCATTGCAGTGCGTAGAACGGATGGATCTGGCAGGCATGGATTTTATCTGGCGTATAGCCATGGAAACTCCAGATGAAGAAATAGCCAATGAAGCGATTCAACTTATTATCACGTACAGCTACACAAACCTCAATCCTAAAATGAAGAAGGTCAGTGTATGGATCTGCACATGCATCCATGATTAGTTCAGTGTGTAATTACTGTATGTACAAATGTACATCATTGTTTTCTTATCTGTGCAGGATTCTGTGTCTTTGCACAAAAAGTTCATAGCTGATTGTTACAAGAGACTTGAGGTGAGAGGTGAAGACTGACTGATCCATACATGTGTTCAGTGGTCATCTTCTGAAATGACCCGTTGTCTTTGTCACTGTTGCAGGCTGCTAGTTCGGCCCTCGGTGGGCCCACTTTAACACATGCTGTTACTCGGGCGACTAAGATGCTGACGGCCACTGCCATGCCCACTGTGGCCACATCTGTACAATCACCTTCCAGGTACTCATGGGGGTTTGGGTAAGAATATAGTTATTAACTTTAATGTGTTTTTGTGAGGACCTATCCTTTCCAAAAACCTTTATTTATGTATGACAATCTGCTTAAACCGTTGCATTTAGAATATACATTATTTTTTCAGATCTACTAAGCTGGTGATAATCGAAAGACTGCTGCTACTGGCTGAACGCTATGTGATCACAATAGAGGTATATGTTTTTAATTATCACAGTGGATTTGATGAATGCCTTGTTTTTATGTTTCTCTGTATTTTCCAAGGACATGTATTCAGTTCCTCGTACTATTCTACCTCACGGGGCCTCCTTCAATGGACACCCTGTCACTCTTCACATCACTTACGAGTCAACCAAAGACACTTTCTCCTTGGAGGTACAGTGCAGTTAACAAGTGCCAGGTGTCCAGTTACATCTACAGGAAGATCCTTACTGTGTTTTTTTCACAGACCCACAGTAATGAGACCATAGGAAATATCCGGTGGAAGATATCGGAACACTTGAGCTGTCCAGTGGATAATGTCCAGATCTTTGCCAATGACAGTGTGGTAAGCTGCTTTATTGACATAGTTTTAGTCCCTTAAAATTGCACTACCTGATTTCTTTTCCTTATAATTGAACAGATATAATAACTCCGTCAGTAGTACAGCATAACAGAAGTCATCTGAGAAATAATAAGACTTTGTGACCCTCTGTGGGCTGTATTATAGGAGTTTTTATTTAACAGCAAAGGTTGCAGCTGTTTAACCAATCACACACTTCCACAGGACAAGGGCTCTCTGATTGGTCAAATGTTGTATTTTAAAATATTATGCTTTATTACCTCATTCACTGCTATTTTTTAATTTGCTGTTAAAGTATTAAAAGCCAACTCCAGACCACTGCTTGTTATTCTCATACATAATGGTTTGTATACGAGGCAGTGCATGTTTCAAACATCATTCAAACTTACAAAGTTGCACAAAATCAGGTAGCACAGCTTTAATTTTAATTGTTGGCTGTAGTCTACATAATGCTTGGTCATAATGTAATATTTTCTATGTATATTTTAACAGTTTATTATATGGTCTTGCTCACATTGCTCCTTCTTTTTGTCAGCTGACCATGAATCGTGACCAGAAGCTGCTGTCCCAGCTGGGCTTCAGTGACGAGCAGAGTCTGACCGTAAAGAGCTCGGGCACTGGGACTCCCTCTGGTAGCTCAGAGTCCTCTGCCTCAGCCTCCAGCAGCTCCAGTTCGGCTGTGTTCAACTCTGCCTACGCCTTAGAGCAGGTGAATGAGACTTGCACAATAGACTGGCACAACGTATGCTTTGGCTGCTTAGTTTTAAATTCAAAAACTGTCTTTTTTTTGGTTGCAGGAAAAATCTCTGCCAGGTATTGTGATGGCACTGGTCTGTAATGTGTTTGAGATGCTTTACCAATTGGCAAATTTGGATGAACCCAGGTAATACTCAAAAAATATAAAAAAAAACTTATCAAAACAAAATGTAACCTACTTCAGAAAAACACTTAATGCTTTTCTTCTGATTTTTTTTTTCATAAGGATAACGCTTCGTGTTAGGAAACTTTTGCTGCTCATCCCGACTGATCCAGAAGTTCAAGATGCACTTGACAACTTTGTTCCCAAAGAATCCAGTGTCTGGAGCCATCAGGTACATTGCTTCCTGGGTTATTTCTAAACTGGCATTTCATATTTGATTTCTTGCTCTATATTGTTTGAACTGTTTGTGTTATTTTTTTGTTCTGATGATATTTTTCTTGTTGTAGAAAACGCTGTTTACTCTTGGCCAAGGCACAGGCTCTCGTTCTCCATCTATGACCTCTAAGCAGCAACACCAGCCCAGTGCTGCATCCATTTTAGAATCTCTCTTCAGATCTTCAGCTCCCGGCATGTCCACTTTTAGAGTGCTCTATAACCTTGAGGTAATTGTATGCCACAGCACAACATATTGTCAATGACCTATAGAGTATACAAATGAATCTACACCAGTTTCCTTTTGACCACTTTCTAAGGTTTTAAGTTCAAAGCTCATGCCCACATCTGATGATGAGATGGCTAAGACCAGCAGCAAGTCTTTCTGTGAAAACTTTTTGAAGGCAGGAGGCCTCAGGTAACATCCCACTGTTGAACACACTAATCAAAATAAACAAATAAAATCTATTTGTTTAACAGAATAGTTTTGTTTTTTTACAGTCTTGTAGTAAATGTTATGCAAAGGGACTCCATCCCATCAGAGGTGGACTATGAGACTAGACAAGGGGTGTACTCCATCTGCCTTCAGTTGGCCAGGTTCAGTACAGTCTAACCATATTCTGACTCACTTATTTAATAAAACACCGATTGTACTAACTGAGGTTTGTGTGCAGGTTTCTTCTTGTGGGCCAGAGTATGCCTGCACTTTTAGATGATGATGTTATCAGGGATGGGGATGCACTATCCTCACGTCCTTTTAGAAACGCTGGCCGCAGTGGGAGACAGCTGTCACTATGCGCCACGCCAGAGAAGTCTTCTTACAGACAGATGTCTTTGTCCGAGCGGTCCTCCATCAGAGTGGAGGAGATTATCCCTGCTGCACGCGTGGCCATACAGGTGTTGTATGCAAAAACGTATACAATACAATTAGACTTGTTTCTATTTCCACGAGAAATAACACATTATTGTGTGCATTATGTTTCTGCCTAAAGACTATGGAAGTAGCCGACTTCACCTCCACTGTGGCCTGCTTCATGCGTCTGACCTGGGCCGCAGCAGCTGGACGACTGGATCTGGTTGGCAGCCCTCAGCCAATCAGAGAGACTCACAGCTCACTTCTGCCACAAGGCATCCGCACCAGAGTCAGCAGCACTGGTAATCAGAATCAGAATAAACTATATTCTCCCAAAGGGAATTTTGTCTCGGGCTAAAGTGCTATGCAATTGCGGAAACATCACAACAAGAGTAAACATCACAGACACATTAGTAAGATACAAGTCATGCAGCAGCCCTGTATGTTTTTTCTTCTGGTGAATGTGCTAATGTGTTTATAGTATGCTGCTACACCACTGATATTTTTGTGATATAAATGTTTGTGTGATTGCAGGGAGTAACTGCAGTTCAAGCAGTGAAGGTGAAACACCACCTACAGCATTGCATGCTGGGATATGTGTCAGACAGCAGAGTGTCTCAACTAAAGATGCCATCATTGCCCGGGAGGCGTTATCACTGCTTGTGACCTGTCTGCAGTTACGATGCCAACAGCTCTGTAAGTCTCTAACATGGAGAAACTCTGTGTATTCCCCTAAATGGAAAACATGTGACCTGTGGATGTTGTTTGTTTTATAGTGTTAGTTTTGTTATTGGTAGCTAGTCCTGACAACATTTACATTTTCCCATTACTAAAGTCCTTGTTCTTGTCTCCAGCTTCTTTTTACAACCTTCCGTCGGTCAGTGACTTTATCATTGACGTTCTGCTGGGGTCTCCCAGTGGAGAGGTAAACTAAACTTGCTGTTCTGAATACATCTGTGGTCTGCAGTATGTCTTCAATAGTCTTTATTGTATGTGTTGTCAGATCCGTCGTGTGGCCTGTGACCAGCTGTACACTCTGAGTCAGTCGGACACCTCTGCCTTTCCTGATGTTCAAAAACCAAACCTGTTCCTCCTCTCTGTGGTTCTGACCGCTCAGCTGCCTTTATGGAGCCCCACATCGGTCATGAGAGGTGTCAACCAGAGGTATCTCAGCCTCTTAGACCTATACCACTGCTAAAGTCTGGTGTTGACAGTGTATTTCTTCTTAGGTTGCTGTCTCAGTGTACAGAGTACTTTGACCTGAGATGTCAGCTCCTAGATGATCTAACCAGTGAGTGTATTGGAATTGTTCTTTTTTAACCCTTCGTATAATATCAATAGTTCTCCAAAAAGCTAATCTTTCTATGTTTATGTATAAACATGTTAAAAGATGTACCCTTAAATTAAATGGACTATAATGCTTTTTCTATGGAGAAGTAAGTGTAAATAGAGAAATCTTGGTTTTATTTGAGAAGTTCTTACAGATGTGTAGATGACCGATGTTAGCTTAATGCTACACTATAATAAAACCTTTGCTTTTTCCTTCCAACCAGACTCTGGATATGTTGTCTGTTGCAAAAAAAAACTGCTTGAATATTCAGACCTTGCAATATCTGGTTGCTAGTTTATCCATGGAGAATGCATTATAATCCATTTCATTTCCGGGTACACTAGGTACACTCTATACAAACTGCAAATATACAATGGCAATATTGTTTTGTAGCGTCTGAGATGGATGTAATCAAGCTGAGTGCGGCCACCATGCTGGAGGATGAGATCTCTTGGCTTGACAACTTTGAGCCGAGTTGGAGCTCTGAGATGGAGACAAGTGAAGCAGACAACATCTTATTGGCTGGACATCTGCGCCTCATAAAGACCTTACTGTCCCTCTGTGGCAAAGAGAAGGAGCAGCTTGGTAAATAGATTGTTAAATTTATTGTTGTTTGATTTAGTAGAAAACACTAAGAATATGGGATAATGTGCAATTCTCTCTTCAGGCCCATCTTTAATCCAGCAGCTCTTGGATGACTTTCTCTTTCGGGCTTCACGGATTATCATTAACTGTTCAACTGCCATACAATCTTCAGCTCCCAGCCATGACTTCCACCCAAAGTAGAGCATCTTTATCTTGTCTTTGCCTGTATTTTTTAATTCGATGTTGTTTTTTTTGCAGTTAATTTTTTTTTTCTGTTTAATCCAGATGTAGCACAGCCAGCAGCAGGCTTGCAGCATACGAGGTGCTGGTGATGCTTGCAGACAGCTCTATCTCAAACCTCAAACTCATTACCAAAGAGTTACTGTCAATGCACCACCAGTCGGACCCCTCCCTTTGCAAAGAGTTTGACGTAAGATACAAATAAACTCTTAAAATAAGTAGTCTGTAAATTTCCTAAAATAAAGGAATGTACAAAAATACATTAAGAAAAAAGCTTTATCTGAATATGTTAGAAGGTAATCTGTCATAATTATTTCAACCCGAATTCCAAAAAAGTTTTTTTAATTTTTTTATTTCAATCAAATAAAAAACAACAGAATGGTCCTTTCAAATCACATGAGCCACAATAGAACACACAATAGAACACACAATAGAACACACAATAGAACACACAATAGAACACACAATAGAACACAGCAAATGTTTAAACTTGGGAATTTTCCATTGTAATGCACAAAATGAGCTCGTTTCAAGTGCGATGCCTGCTATTTGACTTCCCTCCCCTGGCCTCTACAGACAACCTACATTACATTGCAGGGTTTGAAGTGGTTTCTATTTTGACCTTTCTCTTATTTTAGGAAACCACTACACCTTTTAATGCTAAATAAATGTGAAAGTTGAACTGTGAAAGTTGACTGCAAATCTTTCTCTCAGTATCTCCCCCCAGTGGAGAGTCGCTCTGTCTCAGGTTTCGTGGGGCTGAAGAATGGTGGAGCCACATGTTACATGAATGCTGTGTTTCAGCAGCTTTACATGCAGCCCGGCCTTCCCGAGGTGCACAATTACACTGAACCTTTACCTGAGAGAATCTTTTCAAGATATCTAATATGAAATTATATTTCTACAGGCATTTCTTTCCATTGAGGATGATACAGACCAGCCAGATGAAAGTGTCTTCTATCAGGTCCAGTCTTTGTTTGGACATTTGATGGAAAGCAAACTTCAATACTATGTCCCTGAAAACTTTTGGAAGGTCAATGCACCATATTTTTTAAAAGTCAAAATAAGTAGCAAATCAAACGCGTTGTTAGGGAATCAGTTATTAACGTTTAATGTTTGACTTGTAGATTTTCAAAATGTGGAACAGGGAGTTATATGTGAGAGAACAGCAAGATGCATATGAATTTTTCACCAGCCTTGTAGACCAGCTCGATGAACATCTCAAGGTACAACATTTACACCAGAGTTGTTTCCAAAAGTCTTTTTTTATCAGGGAAACTTTCTAACATATAAACTGTGTGTAACTAGAAAATGGGGCGAGAACAGATCTTCAAAAACACATTTCAGGGAATCTACTCGGACCAGAAGATCTGCAAAGACTGCCCTCACCGGTCAGCCATCCTATACGTTTGTTCATTTACAACTATGGATGATGCACGTATATGATGCAACTAATTGTCTTTTTTTGTACACAGGTATGAACGTGAAGAAACATTCATGGCTCTAAATCTTGGAGTAACATCTTGTCAAAGTTTAGAAATCTCCTTAGACCAGTTTGTCAGGGGAGAGGTGCTAGAGGGCAGCAATGCTTACTATTGTGAGAAATGCAAAGAGAAGGTTTGTACAGGGCTCTATACCATCACCACATTATACTTTTCGGACTCATATTCATTTATTAATACATGTTTTTACAGAGAACTACAGTAAAGAGGACATGTATCAAATCCTTACCCAGTGTCCTCTGCATTCACCTGATGCGCTTCGGCTTTGACTGGGAGAGTGGACGCTCCATCAAATACGATGAACAGATAAGGGTAAAGACCTGACTTGAGATCAAAATATATGGTTACATCCGAATTATTTTACTTTAAGGATTATTATTATTAGGATGAATGTTTAGACACAAATTGTTACCCATAAATATTTAACAAGCTGCCATTTCACATTTTGGTATAATCTCAGTGCAGTGCAGTAAAAAGTACACAATATAATTAAGTTTTAAAATGTACCAAAAAAGAAGGAAGAAATAATCTAAGATAATAATATAAAATGTAGAATGGTATAGAGCATTGCTTCTCACACTGTGGGACGTGGGTGCTCTCTGGTGGTACTCGGACCTGGTTTTGTCCTGCTTAGTCCTGGTTCAGTGCTGTGAATTAGAGTAGACCTGGCTCAAAACTGTATTGTTTTTCTCTTACACCTGATTAAGAACTAATTTAGTCTTGTTTTAGATGTGGGTTAATATTGGTGGTACTTCAGACACCAAAGATTTTCTGAGGTGGTAAAAGTTTGACAATCACTGGTATAGAGTATTGTACAGGTAACCAGTAACATTGACTATCGGGTTATAAGGCTGGTAAATTTATAACATACTTGATAGAACGAGTAGTGCCTTGTCGTGTTTTATTGAGATGTGAACCAGTCCACTTTACGAACTATCCAGATATGAAGTGAATGTATTTTCGTCTGTCTCGTAGTTCCCGTGGGTGTTGAACATGGAGCCGTACACAGTCGCGGGGATGGCGCGGCAGGACTGCAGCGGAGAAGGGGGGGAAGGAAAAGATGGAGGCGCCACCGGGAGCTCGCCCCGAAAAAAAGTCACCATCTCTGAGAACTATGAACTCGTGGGTGTCGTGGTGCACAGCGGTCAAGCACATGCTGGACACTACTACTCCTTCATTAAAGATCGACGGTAAGAAGCAGCATTGACAATAACTCTCGCTAAGGCTCGCAAGTATTCAGTTTGGTTAGTCACACAGCCAAATCAGGGCAAATTTCACTGTTTACATTCAACAGCTCATTTTTTGACTTTATATAAGAGGCATCCAGTCATTTGTGGGTTTTTGGGGCAGAACGCTAGGGACCTCCTAGGGGCAGATTCTGTGTGGGCTTCTGGATAAGTTTGTAAACGTCTCCAGATGTTTGGCTGTAGAAGGGGGGAAAATACTCACCACAGGAGCTAATATTTGGCACTATAATTTGACATGCCTGCTTGTTCCTTTCCATTTCAACAACCCAGTAGTGACATTCTTGGGATGACTCAAATCCTTTATATAACTTTTGTTGTTTATGCTGGAACAATATGTAACTTGTAACTGTAATAGTGTGGTAATTAAATTGGTAATAATATAGTAATTATGGTTCATTTTTGCCAACCCTACGTAACGTCTATATTGTGTTACATAGAAATAACTAGGTAATTAACCATATTATTACCTGTTTATTACCACACCATTACCGTAAAAATACTGTGCTGAAAAAGTAAAGTGCAACCAATATTCTATTTACAATTTGGTTGAACCAAAATGACATTTTACAGTCTCAAGAAAATTGGCCCCATTTGAATCATGCAACACACCCCAAGGGAGTTGAGACAAAGGCAGCCAGAATCATTGCATGGATTGGGAATGCAAACGTATTCACAGACAATGACTTAACAGAAGAGAAATAATGGAAACTAAATCATTTCGTTCAGTCACAGTGACCCCAAATCTTTCAGGAACTGGATTTGACACATGACTTACAGTGCTTTCTCAGTCAGACCTCTTAAAGATTTAGTTCATAAGTTTCATAAAATAAAAATAGTTTTAATATTTTTTTAAAAGCTTTATATCTGAACCTGTTTTAGCATGTAAAGTAGGTAATCTGTCAGAGTTAATTCACTTTAGTCCGTCCCCTGGCCTCTACAGCAACATCAGATCAGACTTTGTGGGAGACCACTTTGACCAATAGTTGTCAAGTTTTACTTAGTCCCTCCCCTGGCTTCTACAGATGACCTACTTTACATCATAGAACATTTTTAACTGTTTCTTGTTTTAGGAAACTACACGGACTACGCTTTTATTGTTTTTTTCCCCCCTAGTCTGATGTTTAAAACCTAGCTTTGTTCTTGTTCCTGTTTGTCTTGTAGTGGCAGTGCCCGTGGACGCTGGTACAAGTTCAATGACAATGTGGTGGAAGAGTTTGACATGAATGACGAGACTTTGGAATATGAGTGTTTTGGAGGAGAGTACCGGCCAAAGGTTTACGATCAGTGTAAGTAAATCTGGAAACAATGTAATAAACTGCGCATGCACCAATATAAAGAGTTTAGGCCGATACCAATATTTCTATTTCGTTTTGGTATGTTTAATAATCCATAAATGGGGACAAAATGTAAAAATAATAGACTTTTTG
>JAVQKD010232779.1:0-13900 GCA_036025635.1 Philypnodon grandiceps
TCATAGAACAGGTCAGATACTGGACATCATAGAACAGGTCAGATACTGTCCATCATAGAACAGGTCAGATACTGACATCATAGAACAGGTCAGATACTGACATCATAGAACATGTCAGATACATCATAGAACATGTCAGATAGTGACTGTATGAAACCTACACCGTGATATCTTTTTAACGTGATTATTCGTACCTTTGACGGTGATGTAGAAGACCATCTTATCGTCCACTGCGTCACACGTGTATTCTCCCGAATCGTCCAGTCCAGAGTTTACCACGACCAGAGACCTGAAGACCCCCTGCTCCTCACAGCAGAACCTCTCGGACTCATGGATCATCCTGCTGTCCTTGTACCAGCTGACCGCAGCGTTGGGGCTCGACAGCTCACACACAAGTATAATGTCATCTGAGACTAAGAACTGCTTCTCTGCTTTTCCTTCTGACTTCCCAATGATTCTTACTGGAGGCTCTGAGGAGGCAAAAGTCAATAGAGAGTGTTTGCATGAACCATCTGTCAATCACAGGCAATACTGGATCAGATATCGGCGCCGATCCAGGCTCAGAAGTTGGATCTGTGAATGAGGCTGGAGCCGATAGCATTTATTATACATTATCCTAATTATGAGCGGATGAATATTGTGGCAGATTACACGAAGTTACAAAAGTGATATATTCTGCGAGTCAGCTGATCTTACTTAGATTATATTCATTTTTATATTTTTTATATTTATTTTTTCTGATCATACAAAGTTAGGAAAGATATGTCCATGCTGCCGCCCCCAGGAAACAGAATAAGGAGGGTCTGATTCAGTGAATGCTGGGCAGCAGTCACGTGGACCAGCCCAAGACCATGTAAAGATGAGTCTACCTTTGACAGTGACTGTGAAGTCCATGACGTCATCTTTAGCATCACAGACGTATTGTCCAGCGTCCTCTAGAGTCAGAGAGTGAAGACTCAACTGTCTGGTTGCTCCATCTTCAACGATCGTGATGTTTCTAGAGTCCTCCACCTCATCTCCGTTCTTCTTCCAGGTCACCTCAGCGTTTGACCTGGAGACCTCACAGTCCAGAACCACAGCCTCCCCGACCACTCGCTCCACTTTACCTACCATCTTCCGAGGTCGGACGAAGCGAACGGGAGGCTCTGGATTGAAGGAGTCAAGAGTAAGGCGCTTAAGGAGTATATATAAACAGTATATTTTTACGTTTGTGAGACTTACCTGCGATGTTGACAAAGAAAGTCACGGAGTCGTCTGCAGTGTCACACACATATTCAGCCGAGTCTCTGACAGTAGTTTTGGGGATTATGAGCCGTCTGTAGACTCCATCCACCTCCAGGATCAGATTCTCGTTCTCCTCCACCTCCAGCCCGTCCCTGTACCAGCGCACCACAGCGTTAGGTCTGGAGAGCTCACAGCTCAACACCATCCGCTCAGATGTCTGCTGACACAACTCCATCTGAGACTGGCTCGGAGAAACGATACGCACTGGAGGCTCTGGAAAAGACATGGATGATGTATGATCATGGTTCCTCCTGATGATCTCATCAAAGACGTAAAGAAGCTCTCTGTGAATTCACAAACCTTGCTGTACACATGTGTACAGAGTAAATGATACACACGTGTGCAGAGTAAATGATACACATACACTATACTATAGATGAAAATACATTTGGTCAAACACATCAACACACCTGTTTGTGAGAAAGTAGAATGTCCGTAAAGTGATTAAACACATTATTATGTATATGACAACAAAGATGTAAAGAACAAAAAAGAGCTGTAGATACAGTAGGATCCAGATGTTTGCAGATGTTTACAGATGTTTACAGATGTTTACCTGTGATACTGAGCTGAAAAAATATGGAGTCATCGTCTGTGTCACACACATATTCTCCAGAGTCCTCCACTCGACTGGAGAGGATCTTCAGACGTCGGTAAGGTCCTTCTACCTTCAGCTTGATGTTCTCGCTCTCCTGGAGCTTCTGCCCATCCTTGTACCAGCTCACGGTCCCGTTCGGTCGAGACAGTTCACAGCTCAGAATGATCTCCTCAGGAACGTGGCGGTCAAGATGAACATCCTCTTTAGGGTAAACGATCATCACCGGAGGCTCTTCAAGGCACAAAACAACAGGTTCACATTCCGAGATAAGGACTGAGCTGCTGTGCAGTCATCGATAGCTATGGTATCTGATGGTCCTGTTAGGGCAGTCTACTACTCATTCATCTTCTGATTATTTCCATTAGAGGGTTGTGAGCACCTGGAGCTTATAGCTCTATGGGTCTTAGGCAAGAAAAACACCTTGACCAGTTAGTCTCAGGGCTAATACAGAGACATTCATAGACAGACAGACATGCATGTCATTGGACGATGGGTGGAAGCCATATTTCACACAGTAGCATGGAGAGAACATGCAGACTCCACTGAGAAAGATCTTGTTCAGTCAAAAGTCTAATGCAGTAGCTGTTTTGTAAGTAATATTTTACACCAACATGATCACACCCTCAGTTCGCCCACATCATGTTCACGTCATGATGGTCATGTTCACGTCATGACGGTCATGTTCACGTCATGACGGTCATGTTCACGTCATGACGGTCATGTTCACGTCATGACGGTCATGTTCACGTCATGTTCACGTCATGACGGTCATGTTCACGTCATGACGGTCATGTTCACGTCATGACGGTCATGTTCACGTCATGACGGTCATGTTCACGTCATGACGGTCATGTTCACGGCTCCCTGCGCCTCTGACCATCATGTTCACGTGATGATGGTCAGCGGCTCCCGGTGCCTCTGGACAGTACATGGAGGACACTCATATCATGCTGTTACCTCGTACGTTGACCTTGAACATTAGAACGTTGTCTCCGGCGCGGCAGGAGTATGTGCCGGTGTCGGTCAGTTTTGTGGAACTCATGATAAGCCTGCGGGTGGTGCCTTCAGCCTGAGTGTGAAGGCTGTCATTGGGCTGAATCTCAGTTCCATCTTTGTACCACTGCACCACACCCTCCGGCACAGACACCTCACAGGACAACACTAGCTCCTCATGCTCCACAACACTCATAACCAGGTCCTCATCGGGGATTTCTCTAAACATTACTGGTGCAGCTGTAAGAAAGTGGACACAAACATAAGTTGTTGAATATGCCGTGTCTAATGAGGCCATGCATCTGCTACACATGGACATGCTGCTCCAGACACTGCCATCTACAACGCTTCTCCGTGTTAATCTGCTAACACTAGTAAGCCAAGTAAATGGACTTTCTGAGCGTTGAGGGATGAAATGTGATGACCAAAGAAGCGAGGTGACGATTATGACGTGGTTTAGCTCTGCTTCTGTTTAAGGGTTAGAAGCTGGTGAAATGGAGAAATGGTGAAGACTGAATATCACCTTGGACGTAGGACCCTGACTGATCTTTGGAAATGTGAGACAACGCATTAGAAAATGAAGAGGAGGCTGGCTCCAGAACCAGAGACCGTGTCACAAAGATGGCACAGTGCTTTGTGTCGTCGGTAAAGCGGCCGGTTTGGCTGTGAGAGTCTGAAATCTCACTCTGCTCTGGCCCCACGCTGCCTGGATCAACACACCGACTCCCCCCAGCCTCTGGAACAGCTGAGAACCAAAGCCAGTGCTATAGCAATTTACATTTCAATAACTGCTAAGCAGTAACATAACCATTCCTTCTCTCTCCGTTAACATTAAGAACATGGTCAGCAGATGGATCAGCTTTTGGTAAAAACATATCATCTATTGGAGACACTCCCACATTTCTATTCCGAGCTGTCTGTACTCAGCTAAAAGTGTGTCGCAATGATACAATCAGACCCTTCACACGACAACATACAAAACATACTACAGTGACCTTTCACCAAAGGGCACTTTTTAGACAGAACCATCACTGAATAAACACCCCCTTTTATTGTTACCATGGTGATCCATTGTGTCACTAATGTGTCACTAATGTGAACACTAATGTGTCACTAATGTGAACACTAATGTGTCACTAATGTGTCACTAATGTGTCACTAATGTGTCACTAATGTGTACACTAATGTGTCACTAATGTGTCACTAATGTGTACACTAATGTGTCACTATTGTGTCACTAATGTGTCACTAATGTGTCACTAATGTGTCACTAATCAGAAATAAACATCATTTAGTCTGTTGAAAAGTGTCCATTAGTAGCCAAGCACTCACTAAAACAGTTAGTGAGCTCAGAATAATGAGATCACCTGCAACATCCACCTTGAATTGTATGTGGTCGTCTGCAGCCTCACAGCTGTACACACCACTGTGTCTGATCTGAGCTGTCTTTATGAGCAGAGCTCTGAGCCTGTCTGTACTCTCTATCTCATATTCACTCAGCGGCTGTAGGTCCTCTCCGTCCTTATGCCAGTGAACTTGGGCCGACGGCTCAGACACCTCACACTGCATCAGGATGGGGCAGCCCACCTCCACAAATCTGTTTGTCGCGACCTCCGGGAGCTGTGAGAACTTGACTGGAGAAGCTGTGGGTATTAGATGTTCAGATCACACTGTGTTAGGCTTTAGCACATGGCGCTGTTATGTTTTTGACACACACTTCACCTTGGACGTCCACACTAAACATCACGGCCTCGTGGGCGAGGCTACAGCTGTACACGCCTGAATCACCGAGCTTAGCCGAGTGGATCATTAGCTTTCTCAGACAGCCATCTCTTTTCATATCAAGCCCAGTTTTACAAAACAGTTCCACCTCGTCTTTGGCCCAAGTGACCTGAGCCGCAGGATCTGAGACCTGGCACTGGAGGATTATGGGAGAGCCAATAGAGACCATCTTGTATTTCAGTGCAATTGGCAAGATGTGTGGAGCTCGGCCTAGAAGAGGGAGTGACAGTGGTTTTACAGAAGCTAAGCCTCTTCGACCTTAATCTGATTCAAAAGTTAAGAGATCACCTTTGACGTCCACTTCAAACTGGACCTGGACGTCGGCCGTCGAACACTGATAGATTCCACTGTGCAGTTGTTCACACGAGTGTATAGTTAGTGTTTGGACTAAACCATCTGACTGTATCTTTATATTTTTGTACGAATAGAGTTTGTGTCGGTCTTTGGACCACACCACCTCGGCGGGGGGCTCCTGACTGAGCTGACAGCGGAGGACCACAGGAGAACCTTCTGAGACCTGCTGCCTCCTCTCACTGTCCTGGAGCTTTAAGAAGGTCACAGGCTTTTCATCTAACACACAAAGTAGAACAGACTTTATTAAGCTTCTTTCACCAAGAGTAAGGATTAAGACCCACTCACACATGGCCCTGAGAACCACTGACACATGGCCCTGAGAACCACTGACACATGGCCCTGAGAGCTCAGACACCGTTAGTAACACATCACAGTTAGACAAAAGCCCAGCAGAGCACTGCACACGGCCACGTCTGATGCACAGGTCACTCTCCATCACCGTCACCATGGCACAGGTCACTCTCCATCACTGTCACCATGGCACAGGTCACTCTTCATCACCTCCGTCACCATGGCACAGTGGCTGTATTTTTTCTATCTTTCGTTCCCTCTGGTTGAGGTCTAAACTTGGCTTAAAGCAACAGAAGCTCTAATAACTTGCACATGGACAGTAGATCTTTGAGACAAGCCAAACGTGTTCAGTTATAAACACAGGTTAACCCTGCTGCTATTAGTAGCAGTGCACACAGATTAGGTTAGGTTCTGGTTAGGTTCTGGTTAGGTTCTGGTCACCTTTTATGTCCACAGTGAACTGGATGTCATCGTCTTTAGACTCACAGCGGTACACTCCTGAGTGAGTGCTCTCTGCTGACGGGACAAACACTGTCCTCTTAAGACCTTCTGTCTGAATGTCCAGTCCGTCCTGGGGCAGGAGCTGTGTCCCGTCCTTGTACCATGTGACTTCTCCAGAGGCGTCAGAGAGCTCACACTGAAGAGCCATGGGACTGCCCTCCATTACGCTCTTT
Source organism: Philypnodon grandiceps (assembly GCA_036025635.1). Taxonomy (NCBI): domain Eukaryota; kingdom Metazoa; phylum Chordata; class Actinopteri; order Gobiiformes; family Eleotridae; genus Philypnodon; species Philypnodon grandiceps. Next base: position 5,977 of record JAVQKD010232779.1, read on the forward strand.
CTCTGCTCCTCTTCGGACAGAGCTGTGAACTTGAAAAGTGGAGCTACAAAGACATACAATGTAAGTTATTGACTTGGAACAACTACAGCATGATGAAACGTGCCATACTTCAGTGTCAGTTAGGAGCATACGACTGTTCATTTCACTAATTTCCCAGGCACTATCGATGTAATGAGTATGGTACAGTGATACAGTTCTACCTCAGGGATTACTTCAATTACCCAACAATGTGTCATAGTAAAATCTATGGACAATACCAATTAAGATTTTGCAGATGTATTTTTAAGTTAATCTAATGCTGTGCCTTATCACCTTTGACATCCACATGAAAGTGCACTGACTGGTCGTTGGAATGGCAGCTGTACAGCCCGCAGTGACCGGGCCCGGCGGACTGTACGGACAGTGCTCTCTGTGACCTCTCTGACAGTATCCGAAGACCGTCAGATTCACAGAGCTTTACTCCATCTTTGGACCATGTCACTGGGGCCTTTGGGTCAGAGACTTCACACTGCAGAACTATGGCCTCACCAGCTTCAACACACCTCTGTGATTCCCCAACAGCAGACACTGTCACAGGGAGAGCTGGGGACGTCCAGAGCAACACCAGAGAAAATCATTATCATCAACTACTGCAGAGGGTGGACTTAAAACAGCTCAGCAAATATGATTAGTCATGCCCACAACGCTACAGTTAAACTATATTCTCCAATTGTGTTTATATTAGTGATCTACATAGGCAGGTTCAAGTTCACGTCACAAATGCACAGGATGGAAAATCTACGGTACATCTATGGTACATCTGTGGTACATCTACGGTACATCTACGGTACATCTACGGGACGTCTACGGTACGTCTACAGTACATCTACGGGACGTCTACGGGACGTCTACGGTACGTCTACGGTACGTCTACGGTACATCTACAGTACATCTACGGGACGTCTACGGTACGTCTACGGTACGTCTACGGTACGTCTACGGTACGTCTACGGTACGTCTACAGTACATCTACGGGACGTCTACGGTACGTCTACGGTACGTCTACGGTACATCTACGGTACATATGGCCTACATTAAACAGGTAAGTGTACCTCTCTGACTCTGGAGCCTATTTACAACTTGACTTCTTGAGCCTCTCTTTCATGTTTAGGAAAACTTATCCATCCATGATGTCAACTAAGTCTAAAAAAATAACAATAATGAATATAGACCATATGTTTTACCTGTTATCTCACTTCTCATCAACAAGAGTACACAGTACAATATCAATCTAAGTATGTGTTTAAGATATCCAGAGTTAAATCTCATTATATTAGTTGGATGTCTACCCTGTGCCTGCTTCCATTGGTCACCTTCATCAGCCACCTTATCTGCAGAGACACTGTCAGTGCAGCGACCTTGACACGTCTTGGAGAAATAAAACTCCTCGGAATCTCCTGAGTCTTCTTTAGCTTGACCAGGCTCTGAGTGGTCAGTGAGCGATCTCTGTCCAGACTCAGAGGGCCTGTTCCCATGATCAGTCGTTTGTGTCTCTTTCTGACAGTATTCTGTCAGAATTAACTGTGACTGATGATTAACTGTTGGCACTGGACTGTGGCTCTGATCCGGTGAGTCATAGACAGACACTGACTGACCACACTGAGCACCGTGAGGATGGATCAGGGCTCCTTCAGTCACAGGCTCCAGAGACTCAAGTGTGATATTCTGTGAGAGGTCTGCAAGTCTATCTAACTGCACTTTATTTGTAGATACAGTTCTGGACGCACTGAGCTTTTTTAATGATTCTTTGCCTTTAGATGATCTTCTTGCTTTATCAGAGCTGGAGTCTCTGAGCTTTGCTAACTGAAGATCACTTTTAGATAATCTTTTTGATTCATTAGTCCAGGAGTCTGCTGCAGTTTCTAACACACTCTGAAACATAGTCCTGGGCTTACATTGATCCACAGACGTGTCATGTTGAACCCTTTCAGGTTCAACAGCAGACACTGCACTGTGAAGGTCCTGCGATTCAATATGTGCCGTGTTTGGCTCGTCTGAACGGATACATGCAGAGTATGTGGTATTTAACAAATCCACTGAATGAACCAGTTCAGAGCCTAAGACTGTTGAGTAACCCTGTACAGACGTCTCTGATTCGGTCAGTTTAACACTACAACAGAAGTCTTCTTGTAGAGCTTCAGACGTGTGGAGCTCCGCCCAAGCTGCTTCGGAACCCTCTCTCGAGTGGTTTTGCTGTGATTGCTGCAGCCTTGAGTTCAGCGAGTTACACTGGTCTTGTGAGGACATTATTGAAAAAGAAGGTTTGCAGGAAGATTGTAGAAGCAGCTCTGACTGAGCCGGAGACGTTTCAGGACCTCTGAAGTCTTCAGGCCGTGATTCTGTGTGCTGTGTGAAGTAAATGAACTCCTCACCTTCAGTCATATGGGTGTTATATGTATTGACATGTGAGTTACTCTGTACTGAAGCATGTACTAAATCCCCACAGACGGTCTGAGCATGTTCCGTTTGTTGGAGATGTTTCATTAACACAGGCTCTGCCATCGATTCAGACGATTTCTCTGTTGGAACAGTTTCTCCCATAGACTGTGAAGGCCTCGTCTTGAAGTGTGTGGCTGAACTAGACTCATGGACCAACATTGTTTCAAAAACAGAATGAAGAGTTGTTGGATGCCTGGAATGTTCCTTCTTGGATTCGGTCTCCGGTCTCTCAGAGCACAAGATGTCCTCTACGTGTTTTGTCGTTGAACAGTCGACCTCTTCTGGACACACCTCCTCAATGGTCTTGTGCCTCTCTCGGTCAAAAGAGACCCTGGCCGTCGTTGCTATAAGCATTATGGTGTACACAGAGAAAGGTTTTCAGTGGTTGATGCTCTCAACAGTTCTTGTATAACAGAATATTGCATCAGTGTGGGTTAGCATGGAGTTATGGGAGAATCCATTGCAAAGACAAACAAGAAGGTGGACCCGGACAGGTCCCTGAGCCCTACCTCTTCCTAAATGCTCAGCTTATATATCCTACAACCATATAAACTCATACAAATCCATACAGGGAGTTTATCTCCAGTAGTTTAAGAAATCGTTGTCTCTGCAACAGGAACATGTTCAGGGCAGCAATGTCATGGAAGGAACTTGTGTTGATAAGTCAGTAAGAAAGACTTTAAGAATTGAAGGCAATGGTTAGAAGCAAGATGGTGGTTAACATGAACATGGACGTTAGTATGACTCGGCCAACACCCAACAGTTATTAAGAGACTGAGGGGATGATGGATACAACCATATGAAGAAGCAGTTTGAACGTACATCTTCAGTGGTGGAGGTGATGGAGCTGGACTCTTGTTAGCAGCATTTATGTGCTGTATTACATGGATGACTGATGCCAAAATATATCAATTCACCTTTGACATCCTCAGTGTTCAGAGGAGAGTCATCAGTCTCCGCATCAGCACAGTGACACTGCTCTGTTTAAACCCAAAGAGAAAACAGTGAGTTGGGAGATTTAAGCTCTACACTTGTACAAGCACACAATGGAACACCTTTGTCGTCTATGTGTCTGGACCGGTCACAGGATAAAGCCCTGTTAGCAGGTGAGCTATCGGACTGTACGGGACCGGACTGACTGTAGGGATCACTCTCAGAGCAACTGCTGGTCTCTGTTTTGGAAAAGATCAGGGTGCCGTCTTTGTACCAAGAGGCTTTGGCAATGGGATCAGAGATTTCAAACTGCTGAACAATTAGGCAGGACCCCTCCGTGGGTTTGGTGTCCTCATCTTCAGACAAACACACGGGTGACACTAAAGGCAATCATTGGCATATCATTACATAAGATTAGTGTAATCCTTAAGAGTTATTGCGACAACAACAAACAGGGACTGAAGCTACATTCAGTGTTAGTAAAACTTCTCATCACCACAAAACTCAGAATTCACCTTGATTTTTCACAATCAGTTGTGCAATATCGTCTGCTGTTGCACAGTAGTACGAGCCAGAGTTTGAAGGATGTGTGGGTTCAATAACAAGGGCCCTCTTGGCGTCGGTCTCAGATTCAGGTTCTGTGACAGACTCTTTGTGGCTCAGTGGAGATGCTTGGACATCACGATCCAATATCTCACTGGTCTTTCCCAAAGCCTCTGCTGAGGCCGATGATGAAGGAGCTACAGATGTGAAGTCATGTTACAATTGTGTATTATGTAAAATGACTTTATGAAAGAAGAATTTTCTCAAAAAGGGAACATTAGTCCTACATGGTACATCAGCAAAGACTTGGTTAGAGACAGTAACAGGACATCACTGACCATCGACACACTTAGAATCAGTAAAGGTTAGTTCTAAACTATTGAACAAATCAGTCACCTTCAGTGTCATCCACAGTGACATCAGCGCTCTCACGGCTGTAGTGACCTGAATGCACACGCTCAGCGCTCTCACGGCTGTAGTGACCTGAATGCACACGCTCAGCAGACGGCACAGTTACATTTTTGGTTTCTTCGTAAATTTCTTTGTCCCAGTTGTTCTGTGGGACAGTGTTTTCGTCGGCTTTAAACCAGCAAATGGAGAGGGCGGAGTCTGCGACCTCATACTCCAGCTCCAGAGGTCTAACGGCCTCAAACGACTTCACTCGCTCAATGAGCACAGTCGCAGGAACCGCTAAATAAAGACATCACAACGTGTCTAATACTACTGGTTAATCACGCAGCATATAACACGTCTATTCTTCTGTGGGTTAAACAGACTGAACAAAACACTTGAACTAAGCAGCTATAATTAGTAGCATCTAAACAAAAAGGTTGTTAGACACATTGAAAAGTATGAAGTCACCTTGAACGTCGACGTGAAACTCGACGGTATCGTCCTCCGTGGCACACGTGTACACCCCGGAGTGGCACAGCTCTGCGGACTGAATCAACAGTGCCCGTGTGCTGCCCTCTGCCCGTATCTCAAACCCTGAGCTCAAACTCAGCTCAGTCTCTTCATGGAACCAGCGAACGTGTGCCTCCGGGTCAGACACGGCACACTGCAGCTCCACAGGGTAGCCCACTGTGACCGACCGGGTCCGAGCGTCTTCACAAAGTGCTGAGAACGTCACTGGTGAAGCTACGGATATGTTTAAATCTTCAATCAACTTAAGGTCAACCTCCAAACAAGACACATGGTTTAGACGGGCTTTAACTAAGGACACACATGTACGCACACAAGACGAGTATTACTCCAATCACACATAAAACACATTTCTGAGAGTAGTTTAAGAGAAAACTCACTAAAGAAGCACTGACAAGGTTTGTTAGTTTGGCGGACGGTGGATAAATTCACCTGTGACGTCCACAGTGAACGCGATGCTGTGACCCTTGGTCTTGCAGCTGTACATCCCAGCGTGGTACATGTCTGCTGAGTGAACGATCAGAGTTCTCAACAAACCCTCAGACAGAATATCGAGCCCACTCTGAGAATGGAGCTTGGAGCCATCTTTGTGCCAGTGCACTTGTGCCGAGGCGTCAGACACCTCACATTGTAAAAGAATAGGCCAACCACAATGCACTCTTTTACTCCTGTCAGGCTCGGGGATAGCTGAAAACCTCACGGGTGGAGCTACAGACAATTAACATTCAATTATAAGTGTTCCTTTGTAAACCACAACGATTGTCTCGGACTGAAGCTAAAAATATCATCGTGTTTGTAGAACCCTCCTTCTTACCTTCTACTTCTACATTAAATCTGATGACGTCATCAATGGCGTCGCAGCAGTAGACGCCTGAATGAGAGAACTCTGCTGATTGGATGACGATGCGTCTCATGGTGCCCTCTGATTGGATGTTCAGACCCTCGGTGGTGTGTAGTTCAACCCCGTTTTTGTACCAGTGAACGGGGGCTGCGGGGTCTGACAGCTCACAGTACAGCACTATGGGGTTACCAAGCTCCACAAACTTGTTACGATCCATCTCAGACAGAGGTGAGAACTTCACCAGAGGAGCTGGAAAATACAAATGAATAAAATAGGTTTGCACAGTTAATCACGTCAATACTCTAATGATACCAGTTCCATAGAGTTTGGACGTAAAGATAAAGTCTTCGTGACTTCGTGAGCAATCTGAGCAAAGAACCTGGGCATTGGGAGTGCTTTTAGTCTCTCTACATTGAGAGAATAAACATCCAACAGTGGCCAAAGTGGGTAGGTGTTCACCCTTCAACCAGAGGGTCACCGGTTCGAATCCCCGCCTGAGCGTATACTGTCATTGTGTCCCTGGGTAAGACACTTAACCCACATTGCCTATGAATGTGGTTGTGTGGATGCGTTTGGTGGTGGTCGGCGGGCCATAGCACGCCTCTGTCAGTCTGCCCCAGGGCAGCTGTGGCTACACAAATAGCTTACCGTTGTACCGTGGTTAATGGATATGGTTAGGTTTAGGGTTATGGTTAACAGTAGGGGTTTTAACTAGTTCATTGAGTACAGTTACATCAGATTTCTCAGTTATAGTTTTAGGACCAGTGACCCGTAACCACACATATATAAAGTCTTAAAAACAGTTCCTAGTTACCCTGAATGTAGAGCGCTGCAGAGTCTCTGATGCCATAGGCTATAAACGTGATCTCCGCTCCATTGTCCGTATCACGCACTCCTCGTATCCGCAGAGACTGGTGAGTTCTGGTTCTGCGCATCGAGAACCGGTCGTCTTCCTGGATCTGTGTACCGTTTAGAAACCACGTTCCTATCACAGACGCCGTGAGCTCTATGGAGAAGGCCGCGTCCTGCCCTTCTGGGACCAGGGCGTCCTGGAGAGGGGCTTGGATTCTAGCAACAGGAACTGAAACGCAAAGAAGTCCACATCTTAAAAGTGTATTCTGTAAGTCTCCTCAAAAAAAAACTGTTCTATGATACTTTAGTCTCTCCCCTGACCTCTACAGACTACAGAACACCTACTGGACATCATAGAACAGGTCAGATACTGGACATCATAGAACAGGTCAGATACTGACATCATAGAACAGGTCAGATAAACTCATATTAGTCCCAGATCCCTTGTACACACTATGGTCCCCTCATCCGTCTTGTTGATCGATGAGTATTGGCAGGAGTCTGCGTGTTCCCCTCGGGGCCTTTTGAACCTGCTGCAGTATGTCGCAGTAAATCCATGATGAAATTCTCTCCGGAAACTTCTGTTCAAATGTGTGTCCATTGATGCAGCCACTGAACGATGACGCCTCAACAGGAGAAAATTAAACAATCATTAACATTAACAAGTTAATACTTCAGTGTTAATGCGCTGTGAGCCGAGTCTGGGTTTGAGAAACAATATCTAATCATTGTTTCAGTGAATCTGATCTCATTAATGAACTGTATCAGACTCAACCATCCTCAGATTAGATCCTCAGAACTTCAGAGTCAACTTGATGGATTGATAAGTTGTTGCAGGGTGAATGAAGCTCCCCCTTGCTTCTCTTGGTATAAAATAGGCAAGACACAGACCTTTTATTTGATAGGACAGTAAACCAGGGAGAAGAGTGGGATCGTGAGACGACTTCCAACTCACGACTCCCGGGCCAGGTCTGTAGCCTTCAGTCCCGGTCCTTGTAAGCACCATTATGATAAAGCCTATATTATTTGCATTCTGGGACTCTAAAACGTGGCTCAAAAAGTGGCATAGTGCCCCTTTAAAAATGTGAGTTTGGCTGGAGGAAGGAGAAGGACCTGTTGTCGACAGCAGGGTTCTCGAGGGACAACAAACAAAACAAAGTCTCAAACCAATTCAACACTTGGACATCAGCTCTGAGCCCACCGGGAACTCACTCAGATACAGTAATCATAGTGTGACAACAGATATATTGTTCTTGGTAAATGGTATAATGTTCATTTTGACCCTAATCATATCTCAGTTTATTTTATTAAAATGATCAAAAGAGAGAAATCTTCCTGTTGCGTGTAGGTCTTTAT